>KZ507235.1:0-12070 GCA_002844005.1 Limosa lapponica baueri
ATTAGTTTTACATGACAGTTCCTGTCCTTCCAAAATAATTGTCTCATTGCTGTAACACCCATGTAAGCTGAAATAGGCTGTCTCCTGAGGGTGGGCTGATTTCATTGGATTTTTTTAATGTACAAAAAGTGAAAAATCAAACGTAGGGTTACATGTGAGTCCGTGAAAGGAAACTATAAGAATCTAGTCAAGAATATAAGAGCCTAATCTCTCTCTTCCTACCATTGAAAATCACTGCCCAACCTTGGAAAGGCTTGCTTGCCTGTGTTTGAGGTGCAGAAGGACTGGCTCTTGGCAGAACTGATCTTTACGTATTGTGGAGCTGTAGCCTGGGCATTCAGTCTTTGTGAAGAACATTGAAACATGCTTACACTACACCAGAAAAGTGTGTTTGTACCTATGATTTGCACAGCTTTTCTGTTTTGCTGATCTGTGCCGACACGTTCCTTCAAACTGCATCTGTCTCCCTGTATCCCAAAATATTAGAAAGGTGCTGGCTGCTGAGGACTCAGTTCTGTATTTACCATAATATGCAGAATCTCAATGTCCATCTCTTTTCTTCCCCCCGCCCCCGTCCTCTTTTTTGACTGTGAGGTGTTAAATGAGTTTTCTACTTTTGACTTCTCAAACTATTTTCTCCTAAAGTTTAGTGTTTCTGCTCTTTTCAAAAAGATTTTTTTTTTTTTTTTCCACTGGCTCATTTACTGTTGGTGGCTTGAGGAGAATCATCACAATTATTTGTGTACTTCTAAGGGGAGGACTGAGAAGGGAAGCAGAGACCTTGGCTTTCCCATGCTTCTTCCTTGAGCAGAAAAACCACAGTAAAGGTTTTTCACAACCACACAGAGAAAGTACGGGATTCCTGTAAGCATGTGCAGGATTTAAATCTTCTAACATATGCTTATTGGCTCTGTTACAATTTAGTCATCAAATACCTTACCTTAATTTCTCTCTTTTTCTTTGACTAGTGATAGCAGGACATAATGAAGTAGAACAAACTATGTTTGTTCTTTTTTTTTAGAAACTAGCTGACATGAAAGGAGTTACATTACTTAGTTTTTCAGGCTTTCGGATAAGTTTAGTGGTCCTGAAAGAACTAATGCTGGTCTTCCAGAATGTTTCCTGGTCTTGTCTTTTTTTTCGGTTTCTCTTTCCCTTGTGTGAATAATCGCCATTTGAGTCAGTCGTCCTGCAGGATCTGATCAGTGGGCGCTGCTGTTGCTGTTCCTGTTCTGTATCCAGACAGCCTTGGTAGCTAAAAGGATGTAATTTTATTTATAATACTGTGTTATATAGGAACTGTATTCTTATGGGGCAGTATCTTGCTATGCTAAAATCAGAAAGGTGATCCTTGTCCTGGAGAACTTTTTATGGGTAAATTGTAAGACAAAAGAGAGAGCAGATGGGGGTTGATGGTAACATCAGGCAGTACAGAAAGGAAAGAGGAAGAGCTGGCAGTAGTTTCAGTGTGCCAAAAGAGTCTGATCATTACCACACTGATTTTTAATTCCCTGCTAACTGGATGGTAGTGAAGAGTTTGAAGGAGGCAATTGGAAAGAAAACTCTGAACATGTGGGTATTTTGGGGTGACTTTCCAAGTGTGAAGGGAACTTGGGGTATGTTTCTAACCCTGTTGTGCCAAGGGGATGCTGGGCACCGGCTTTCAGGGCTCTTGGGCTCACCTAAGCCAGTGTTCTTGTAATTTGTTCACAGAACGTGCATATGCTGGGCTTTCCTTCAAAGGTTTGAATTACCTAGACTTTAAGTAGACGAGTAACTACTGTTTGAAGGCAGTAGACTGTGAGCTTTAAGCTCCCTCTGGTGGCTATTTAGTGCAGTTTAAAGCGTACTGGTTGCACTTTCCTGTTTTGGAGTTTTGAGGGGCTAAGTGCACAACGTATTATTAAATTATTGTGATTTTAAAAATTAATACAGTAATATGATGTGCTGTGTGCCTTTTCAAGGTGCCAAAGGTCGTTTATAATCAGACTTCTTTTGTAGTTATTGTAAGCATAAGGGGGTATTTCCCATAAAATTTTGATTCTGTCTTTTTTTTAATGGTGCCATAATTTGCTTCTGATGTCCCTGGAAGTGCTTTTCAATGTTACAGAACACTGAAAATAGATATGATCTCTGTATGACAAACAAATATGCTCTGTTAATACAAAATTAGTTCAATATTAGCTAGCTCTGATTTGCTCTTCTTGCTCTAAGAATGTGAATATAAGTGACCTCAGGCTTGCAAAATGTTATGCTTTGTCATTCCCAAAGGATTCCTTCGAACTTGCCTGTAATTTATTGAGGCTTCACAAGACTGCAGAGCTGTGAGCTGCAAGGTCAGCACTGCTGAAAGGGCAGTGTCACTCCACTCCTGTTCTCCCCATTGTTGCTCTGGCGCTTGTCTGACTTCTTGATGCTTATTAAAGTAACAAGAGTGTTCATTCCCCTTGTGTGTCCCCCTTTCTTTTTTTGGTTGATAGAAGGCATAATGCAAGGATGTGACAACGCCATGCAGGTGAGAGCAAGAAAGGAGTGGGACCTCTCCTTTTGGTAGTGGAGAGTTATTTTAATAAGTTTCTTGTCTCAAGAAATTTGACTTTTAGTTCTCACAAAACTTCGTTGACCAAAGCTGCGTGTTCCTTGAGACTTCAGAGTATTCCCATGGCATTGCACAGCAACAGAGGCCATCGGTTAAATGCACTTTAAATGGTAATTGTGCTGAAAAAAGCAGCCTGTGTCACCCACCTGTGCTGTGCTGGCACAGGCTTCTGTGCCAGCTTATGGCGAGCCAGGCTGGGGGACTGATCCAGATAAAAATAACCTGCCTTTGGTGGGATGCTTTTCGGTGATCACTTCCCCAATCTGGGTGTTTGCAGAAATGCTTGCCCATACAATGGGGACTGAGCGTTTCTTTGGTTTGGTTTATTTGTGATAGCACTGTGTGTCAAGCTGTGGCTGTGTAGGTCACTCCCGCATTTTTGATAACCTGCTCCAGATAACCTTCTGGCATTCAGTACAGCTGGCTGTGTCGCAGTGAATGTAGCTGGAGCCCACATGGAGAAGTACAGTCCTTCAGGCTGCAGATGGCATGGGTGGCTGGGAACAGCTCCTGCTGATGCCTGGCTGCATGCATGAGAGTTGAGGTTTTATCACAGAATTGAGGCTGCTTCTTTACAAGTTTAAACTTGCTTAAAAAGTTATTAGAAGTTCAGGTTTCTGCCTTGGGTTGGAGTTGGCCGAAACTCAGTGTCCTGGAAGGGTTCAGGTACCACCGTGGAGATTGCTTCTGTGTCAGTTGGTCAGCAGTGTGTAACGCCCCAAATATCTGAAATCACTGTGATTTGTCCCCAGAGCTGGTAAGGTTGAGCTGTCCTCTAGGTGTTCAGGGAGGTCCTGCCCCGAACTGGCTGAGGCAGAGCAGATTTGAGAAGGGACAAAGCATTTATTCGGCATCCACGAGGGTTTTTGGCAGCTACCTTCTTACTCTTCTTTCTTTGCTCTCTTCCCAGGGCATTCATAATGTCTGCACAGGAAAAGTTGTGAGAGTCAGAAATGTGCTGTGTAAGAAGGAGCACAGCACAGCTCCTTCTTACTCTTGATTTGAGGACCAGCAGCCTGCTTTCCTTTGCTTCATTTAGTCAGATTATTGAGGAAATGATTGAGGAGCAGCAGCTTTAATCTGTGGTGTTATTAGCTTGTATTTGAATCTTCTGTTGTACGTGTTTTGTTAAGGATGAATGAATTAAATCAGATTTGATATATTTTATTTACTGGAATATATTTTTCTTAAGTTAAATACCTTGGTCTTTATGCTAAGATCTTTGTGCTTTTATTCCCATAGCAGTGGGTATAAATCAAACCCAAAAGGTATGCGACACAAACATTCTTCTCAGATTGCCAGGAACAGGACTTGAATTTGGAGTTTGGAAGTTCAGCTGAAGTTCAATAACCTACTCTGTCACCTTGACCCAGCTCTGTAGGTTGTGTGCAATCTCTCTACGCATGCACTGTTCCTTTCTCAAAGGTGCATCAGTTCATTTTAGGCTGCCCGGTGTAAGAGGGCAGCATAATACCCTGTAAGAGTATTTTGTGCCATGTCCTTGTTTAGATAAATCCCAAATAGCAGAAATTGGAGAATATTAACGGCAAAAGTGGAGAGCAGCGTGATGTTGTGAACAGCTGATGTCTTTGGCAGGGTTGTTTTTACCTTGTGGGACAGTGGGGGGGATCTCAGGGTTGCAGCATGAGGTGAGGCTGCAGTGCAGGCGGTGAGCTCTCATTGTGCTCTGCAGGCCAGTACCCCACCTTGCAATGGCCCAGGTTACTGCGTAGTTTCATGTTTTCCTATAGTTGATTTTTCAGGTAGAAGCCACCATGGGGCTGGCTTCAGCAGTGGTGGAGCAGCCAGTAACACCTGGAACAGTTAAGGTGCCCATGGTATAAGGGGATGGGTGTGGGCATCTGGGGAACCAGATGCCATCCCCAAACGAGCTGACCCCTCTCTCAAATTCAAGCCTTCACCCAGTCTTTAAGATGTCAACTTTAATGTGAAACACTAGAGGGTAGTATGTTACTGCTGATACTTTATTTTAGAACGTATCCATAGTCATGATTTTTTAATCCCTTGAATTTATTTTGCAACTCAATCTTTTAAAACAAACGTAGAACTAAAGAAAAAATAGTGCTTTGTTCTGTGACTGAGAGTGTGTTTAGCAGCATTTAGAGGTGTGCAGTGATACTTGCAGTTTGAGTAGGAAAAAGGTTGGGTTGAATTTAGATCTGACTTTCATCTTTCATCAGAAGTGTTATTAGAAACACAATACCTAGAATTATTCACTCTCTGCCTGATGTCTCAATATTCACAATTATGTGCCCACAATATAAATTGAACAGTGGTATGTAAGAGGAGGCCATGACTGAGAAAGAAGAGGCAGTTTTACCAAGCAATACTTGGTTTTAACAAGGCAAATATATGTAAGTTCATGACATTGCTCATATATGTTTACAACTGGGATCAGTTTTTAGTACTAGGATAACTTTTTTTTTTTTCTTTCAGTCAGGCACCACCTTCCATGGTCAATAATGAACAACGCCAACATGCCGAGCACATATTCTTATCATTTAGGAAATCAAAATCGCCATTTGCTGTTTGCAAACACATTTTGGGTAAGTTTTAGTAACGGAAATTAAGCATGTACCTGTTTTTATAACTGGAACTGTGCTGTTCTGCAGCTGGGAATACAAACATTAGTTTTGATTTTGAGGAGGGGTAGTTTTTGATGGAGGGTGAAGCCTGTTGCTGCCCTTCGGTTTTGTTTCTGGCAGCTTTAAAGCTGTAAGGTGCAACTTCGTGTAGCTAAGTTCCTAAACTGATTTAATAGATTGAAGTTTCCTCTGCTATGTGATTATTTGTAATATTGTCTAATCTGTGGAACTTGTAGAACTGTCTATGGTGTAATTCCTTGGTGCTTCCCATTAAATCAGTCAGCAGTACAATTTTATATAGCTCTGCCAGATTTTGCACTGATGCTGAACTTTTCCACAGTGAGAGTTTTTCAGGATGAATGTCTCAGTAAGTTGCTGTTAACAGCCCAACTGTTGCGTAAAAAAAAAACCAAAAAAAGTTAGAAAAGTTTCTCTCCAGCTGGTAGAAGCAGTAGAGTGTTGATTCAAAGTTTTGTGGGATTATACCTGTGGAGAAAGGAAAGAGATCTGTAGGTATTGCCTTTTATCAGAAATTTATTGGATTTTAATGGAAATTACGTAAATGTGGTTGTGTTACAAATCTTTAAAAACAAATCTGTTTTTACAGGCGCTATAGAGACTTATTAGGGTTTGGCAGCTAAATAATCTGAAAATTGCAGGAGCAGTAAGCATGTAAGGTTCCTGCTCGGCACCGCTGTACTGACCAGATGGGAGTGCTGGAGGCAGGCGAGGGGGAAGTTTCAGTGAAAGCTGACTCTGAAACCTGGTGAGGAAAACCTGGAAATTTGTGGAAAAGAACATACACCAAAACCCCCAAAAGCAACTTTTCTTTCAAAGAATTTGCCAAAATAAACAGAGAAATACGACTCATTTTCATAATTCATCCATTCCACAGTATTTTTTAACAGTCATTTCTAAATTTACTGGATTAGAGAAGTACATTACCATTAATATGGTAATGTCAATACTGCGGGCTACTACTATGTTGTTAAATTACACTTTGAGATATAGAGCAGGGTGTGGTTCCCTTCCTACACCCACTCCCTAAAAAAAAGTTTTTCTACAAATGGGTTTCTTCTGGGTTTAGTGTATTATATTAGTACTTCATCTGGTCCTGAAGACTGTAACCACACTTTTTGCTTTATGGGTCAGCAAAATTGATGTTTTTTATTTTCACCTTGAGTTTTAGAGAAGTTTAAGTGGGCAAAAAAACTTAGTTAATGAACTTTGCAGAACATTTTGATCTCTTGTAAGTGATGCATTTGGCACTGCTCAGAAGTAAATAATAGAAATTTATGAAATAAATATCTAGCACTGCTAACCCTGCTAAGGGATACATCACTGCATCTTGTTCTTATAGAAGGGAATGCAGTTTGGCATTAATAATTAAATATGACTGCAGACATTTTTCTTCTTTTTTCCTTCTGAAATGTGGCTGGTTGGAAGGAATGTGGTCCTGGTTTTAACACCTTTTGGATGTCTTAGAACTATTAGATCCTTACGCTGCTCACTTGCTATCACCATTGAGAAACCCGCATGTTTCCGCATGGGTCAGGTTTTTCCTGGCAGTGGCTTCTCCAATAGGCAGTTGTGATGCTGAGACCTGGAACTGAGAAACTTTTCCCCAAACCTTGTGCTTCTTGAATCAGTGTTTGTACAGTCTGGACAGAAGGAACAGCTGGTCAACACTTTGGAGGTGAGAAGGGAGAGGTAGGGATTATGGAACCAGGAACTGGAGAGGGAAACAAGCGGTTCATGACAAAGAATAAAAGTGTACTGAGGGGATCTGTGCAGGTAGGGATGGGCAGGAACTGGCAGATCAGATGAGATGGATTTAAAAAGACACGGAAAAAAATGATCAAGACAGGAGTTAGAATGGAGACGGAGAGAAATAACAAGGATGTTGATGGCGTTCATGAAAAGAAAAGTGTACGAGCGATGCAGGGAGAACAACAGAGATGATGAGCACAAGGAAAAGGGGAAGAGCCAGTACTATACAGTTTCTTTAGAAACCTGGAGTTGAACCCAAGAAGATAAGGCTCTACGTTCTTCTGCTGTAAGCTTATAGCTCTTAAATGTACTAGCAAAACTTGTCCTGTCTTTCTTTAGTAACTTGATGGAGAGGATAATGGTGGTCTGACTACTTATAAGCTTACACTGTGTGCTGGACGTCTGTGCTGTTAATGGTTGCAGTTGTGCATCTGTGGTACTTGACACAAAGGAGAAATTCCATCCTCTTTTTTTAATAGCATTCTCATTTTGTGTGAGCTTTGTACAGTTTGAAAAGCCAAAGACCCAGAAGTTAGAAAATGAAGACTCCCATGCAGGAATAATTTGGCTCATTTTTATGGGTGTGTTAAACATACACATTAATCTTTTAATTAAGTAGTTACTTAGTTTTCCAAATTCAGCTAAATAGATTTAGAGCTGGTTTATTTAAGCATGTTTACCTGTGTGGGGTTTAGATTTGGAGCCTGATTAAATTAACTTAAAAACATTTTAGCAAGTTGGCTGCTGTCTTGTATATAGAACTTGCATATAAAGGAAACATGTATTACAAGCTGGTGTGCATATGATCGGGGGAAGAAAGTTTGTTTTGTAGTCATTTAAAGCCCATCATCTCGTGACCAAGGCTTTCTCAAACAAACCCGGTTTTCTGGGTTTGGCAGGTTGCCAACCATAGCTCAAACTCCAATTCTTATTTGAGAATTTTATTTCACCATTTCATATTTTATGCTTTTGTCCCCTGTAGCTGCAGCTTTTTTGAATGTTCTTTCTGTGTTTCTACAGAGCTCAGAGTGTTTGAAACTGGCTACTGAGATACTACCTGCTAATTCTAAGTTAATTTTTTTTAAAAGCAAAGGAACAAAACAGAAAATCTCTTCTTTCTATTGCTGTATAAATTAAATTCAAGTTCTAGGGTTTCTCTTTAAGTTATACTTCGTAGTTATCCAAACTGTCACTTTTTTCATTTTTCTAGTTTCTTCAGCACGTCTATATATAATCAGATATTCAGATAGTAAGGGCTAATGATTCCTATGCTTTGGTAGGAAGTTCTCTTTTGATTACCTGAAGATAAGTAAGGAAGCTTGAACGTAATGTAGAAAGCCTTAAATGCACCCGTCTCTACAACTTTTGCTTTGATAGTTAAACACAAATGTTATCTCTAGGTGTAAGTGGACTTGCTTCTCTTTACCATCCATAAAATAAGTGTAATTTTATGCACTGTTGGTTCCAAAGGCAAGCACCTAAATGGTGGAGCAGTCTTCAGTTCTGGCATGCCTGTCAAATTATTCGTATCTTAATGTACTGGAACTAAACATTTTGTTGTTGTTGTTCCACAGTTGTGTTCAGCATTCTTGTTCTTTGGCCCAGTCTCCTTGCCCAGCCAACTTTTCTTCCTCGAGTCTCTGACTCAAATAATATTGATCAATTTGATAATTGGATTGTTGATTTATTTCCCCACCCTTTTGAGGTGTAAATTCTTTGTCTGATTTCATAGCAACAAAATTCCATTTAATAATAAATTAAATAATAGTAAATTCCATTAGTTTTTTTTCTTAGAAATACACGCAAGATAAATGCATGTGTACCTTCTTATACTCTAATTGCCTTTGTTTCTCTCTCACAGAAACTAGTAAAGTGGACTATGTCCTTTTTCAAGCTGCTACAGCGATAATGGAAGCAGTTGTAAGAGAATGGATTCTCTTGGAAAAAACTAGCATCGAGTCACTGCGAACATTCCTTCTAACCTATGTCTTACAAAGGCCTAAGTAAGTATAGGAGGAAAAACCCTCTGAACATGTAGGATTCTACATGAAGTCTGGGTTATCGCTTTTTTCCCAAGGGTAGTGGTAGAAGATAATTTCAACAATTATTTATCTTCCGTTAACACTTAGTTGACTTCTATAGGGTTGTCAGCTTTCCCTTATGAATTTGCACAAAGTGTTTGAAAAAGAAATGGGTTAAATTTTACTGAGCATTGATGTTGAAAATTATTTGCAAACATATTTTTGTGATGTTGCTTACAGCCTTCAAAAGTATGTTCGGGAGCAGATTCTACTAGCAGTAGCGGTGATAGTGAAACGGGGATCATTAGACAAATCAATCGACTGCAAAAGCATTTTTCATGAAGTCAGCCAGTTGATCAGCAGCGGTAACCCCACTGTTGTAAGTATTTTATTTTTTTTTTCTTAAAAAAAGAAACCTGTATCAGCAGCATAAATTGTATACTTAGTGACTACAAAATTTTATATGCTTCGCATCTAAAAATTCAAATTAGTAATTAAGTTGATAGCTATTCAAGCAATTGTTTCCAAAGTCTGAGATTTTTGAATAAGAAGGTTCTGGGACTAGTAATAATATGTGTAGTTCTTTGGTACACCATATTTTTTAGGAAATAGTTTTCTCTGAATAGCCACTTTAAGTGCCATGGGATTTTTTCTTTCTTTCTCTGGGTTTCTTTAATAAAACAGCACGGTCTAAAATGGATTTTCCATTAGCTGGCAGGTTGTCTGTGCGCTCTGTTCCCCTTCCATCTGTGCAGAGCTGCACCCTCCTGTGGCTCAGCTGTCGGAATAGGCTGCCCAGCAAGAGGCATAGGTCTCTGCTGTTCTCGGGGAGACGGGTAGGTGGAGAGAAAGGGGCGTGAGGAAGTAAAACGTGGAATGGAAATACAAAACTTACTCTAGATTTAATGTCATACTGCTAGGGGTAAGTGTTACCTTCCATAGTGAGCTCAAAGTGGAAACAAGGTGTCCAATATCTATCTATGCATTTAGTGAAATTCCGTTTGCTATGCCAGGAGATAAGTTTAGAATAGGTCATAATAGAGGCATGTAACTAGAGATTAAAGAGAGGTGATTTTTCTTCTACCAAATGCAAATTGAAGATTGTGTAGATTCTATGCTGAAACTTTTAAGCAAAGCTTTTCTCAAGCAAAACAAACCGTGAGGGAATGGACTCCTAACATCGCTGAGCATTTAGAGCAGCAGTTGTATTAGATGTGAGTGGCAAATGTCTAACTCTGAAAATTCGAACAAAATGTGCTAGAAGTAATGCAGCTCATGTCATGGTCCTAAAAATAGTGTGTCACCTCTGAGCACAAGTGATACCCCCCCTAGGGTATGGGAATTTCAGTTATACTTCTAAACCTTAATTTTACTGTTATTTATCTGAAGGAGAGCATTTTAGCCTTTTTGTTGTGCATGATTTGGATAGAAATGGGTATTTGTTTAGGAGAACAATGTTAAGTTCATGGCTTTTTTCCAGGAAACATAGCCTTCTTATTAAAATGGGGTTACAACTGAGGTTTCCAAGTTGTTTGCGTGCTGGTGTGTATGCTTATGTAGTTTATATGATCTTTCCATAAAGACACGGAAGTGAAGTAAATAGCAGCCTGGATGTTAACAGAGAAATCCTCTCTGAACTAGCTCTTGCGCAGTCCAGCTTTTACAGTTGTATTCTCTGCGTGTACTAATACCCAGACGGGCTGCACCGACCACAGCGTAGAGGGCGCGCAGGCTGCCTGCTGTAAGTCTATCGCCCCAGCCTTGCTGAGGAACGGAGCTCGTTGCAGAGGAGCTTGGGCTGGGGGAAGGGGCAATATTTCACTCTCCTGTTTTCCAAGTTCACTTGCTGTCACCATACAGAGACCTAGTTTGGCTCAGCTTTTCATTTCCCTTTATCAACTCCTCTTTACAAGTGTTACTTTCTCCATAGTTTTTCCAAAGTATTTTGTGCTCAGGTTTTAAGAAGAGTATTTAAAACATCTTTAGTATATGAAGGTGTTTTCTACTCTGGTATGCTCATACAATGTACTAGCAAAAAATGACACGTGATGCTGCTGGAACATATTTTCTGTAAGGCCCAGTATATGTTTGTTAAGTCTTTAGCAGGCTGGTTATAAAGACATGCTTCCCATGTACGTATTATAAAATTGTTCTCATTCATAAAAATGTTTTTGTAATCTTCTGAGACTTTGCTGCAAGAGAAGCTCTGGTGCTGGCACAGCCTTATGGGACCCAGGACTTGGCATACACAAGAATAAGCAGTAATAAAATTGTGTGTTGGCACAGTACCTGCCACAACTGAGCTCTGAGTAGGTTCAGGGGACGCCACTTGTATAAATATATAATAACTTTGAAAGGTTGTATGAGAATTCATACAATGAATTAGCCACTTATCTGTTCAAACATGGGTGGGTGTTTTCACTAGAGTCCCTGTAGTGTTCGGCTGTGCCCATCAGGCCGTGTGGCACTGCAGTGGTGCAGCTGCCTTCCTGCCGTGTGGAGTCTCGGAGAAGTTGCTCCAGGGCCTGGTATGAAGCTGAGGGAGTGACACTGCTTTCAAGATCCAAGATGTGCTGTCAGGACAGTGCCATGCAGTGTCACAAGTGTTTCTGCACTTCACTGGAGATATGTTTATATTAGTCATAAAAACAGGCTTCTACCCAAGTGAGGGAGGAGGCTAGGATATAGGTGTTGGGAGAGATCAACAGATGTTTTCCAGCCCTCTGTACCTCCCTGACTCCTTCCACTTCTTTAACATGTCTTTCCTGTGATGTGCGCTCTTGCCTCCAGCCTTGTACACTCCAGTTTCAAAAGTCTGTCATACCTTTGACTCCCAATTCTCTATGGAGTCTCTTGGTCCCTTTTCCATGTCCTTCCCTTCTGCTCCATGTTTCCTCTGACGTATTGCCCACCCGTTTGTGTTGTCCTCCCTGAGGTTTGTTCCAGCAGCTGAGAAACAACATGTGGAGTCAGCAGCAGGTCATTTCATGTTTAGAAATGTTTAAAGGTCTGAAACATGGCTCTTAGCTATTGATAATGGCTTTCTACAGCAGTTTGTAATTGAAAGAAAGTCT
>KZ507235.1:12820-25876 GCA_002844005.1 Limosa lapponica baueri
AAGGGAAAGCAGACTACAGAGGGTCTGGCTGCTTATTAATTTATAAATAAATGAGTTTAGGTAGTAATCCTCTGGGAGGACAAGGATTAACTTTGGAGTTCCTGGTTTTGTTTTTCCTGGCTCCTCCTGTAACATGGTTACAAGCCATCCGCCTGCTCATGCAGGAGAGCCTGTAATCTCCCTCCAATGGCAATTTCAGGATCTCTTTTCAAAATCTTCATCTCTGGGGGACAGAGCTTCTGGCAGCAGACACAGTATCATGGGCCAATCTTAAAATGCTAAATACATGTTTTCTATCACTGATTTCAAGATTTTGGAGAATTGTATGGGCCAAGTTCTTCTAAACGATAAATGCCTTCAATTTCTTGGCCTTTTCTTTTTGTGTTAGAGTATTCTGCTTTTGCATAGCTGAAGGATTTCGTTTCTCCTTCATCCCTGCCAGAAGGACAGGAATCCTGGCAGCTAAGGTGACTGATTCCCAGGAGGAGGAACTGCTCTACGTGTGAACGCAATCAGATGGACTTTGTTTAAAACTGGACTAGGATATGGGTCACACCTGGATTTCTTCCAGAATATGGGTAGACAGATGTGGAGGGGTCCAGCTGCTGTAGACCAGATGCAGGTTTGGGAAGCAACAGAAAACTGTGGTTTTTTAAGATCAACAATGCATACAGTAGAATGTATTCTAATATAAAGTTCCATACCTGAAGCCTACATTTTTCTGTATGTGCAAGAAGACTTGTCAAGACGTACTGGAAGAGCTCTGGGATCCTAGCAGTTCCTTCTCTCTTGAAAAAAATCTGTAAATCTGTTGGTCTGTTTCCCAGTGTTCATGGCTGGGCTAGGGAGGAGATTCAGATGCTTCAGGTTACCTAAAACTACTCAGAAATGCGCTGCAGATGGATCTCATGTGAACAGTGGAAATATTAATAAGCAGAACTCTAGACATTCATCTTCATTGAAGTTAATCTGTCAGTAATAATGGCTGCATAGATATCTACTAACATTTATTTAGCATTTATGGTTCTTATTTCTATTCTTTAAGAAGATTTTTACTTCTGCATCCCTGTCTAGCTGTTGCTATCTATGTAGGGTAGAAATTGGAGAGGCTCTCATGACTTTTATATTTTGACAAAAACGTATGTATTACTTTCCCCTCAGTTGTATCTTCTGGTCTAATAAAATTATTACCTTGTCCTATGAACCTTACTGCCCTTGAGACATGTTGAGTATAAAAAACAGATGGTAAACCAGGATATTTAAGCTGTTTCCTTCATGCTCACAAGTGCTCTATAAAGGCCTAAGTTAGTGTGTTAAAGATCGGTTTGGGAATTTTAGGGATCCAGAAACTACTCTGAATATGAGGTTAAAATTTGGTAACAGAAATGTAAGAGAACTTTAAAATATAAGTATTCTTTTAGTAGTTGTATCTGATTTTTCTTTTGAAAAAGAGTCCACTACCAGAGATGTAGTAGACCAAGACTCCAGCTTAGTTGCTTAATAACTTTAACATTAGAAATTCATAGCTGCCAGTATTATCACTTACAGTGGAGCTACAGTTTCAAAGACTGGGCTGGGAAGTGAGGAGAGATGTGTGCCCCCTGTACTACGTGTGGCATCTGGGACTCTTTGTTTCCTCAATTCTGCCATCTCATGAGATGTGCAGATGTGGAGGTCCCTCGCCCATAGACCTCAGAGACTCACTGGGAAGAAAGAAATGATGCCTCTCCATGTGTTATGTTTCTTTTATTACCATGGTGACACACGAATCAACAGGGTTGAGGGGAAGAGCCTCTATAGGAAGTTTATTGACCCTGGCTGCTTGGTCTTTAGTCCCAGTCCCTATCAGAGGTACTGCTCTTCTGAATATATATTTTCAGTAATAAACTGGATTTGGGTGGGAGTCTACTTAAAAACAACCAGCCTTTTCCCTCCTAACCCTTTTTTAAATATTTTTTTTCCTTTTTTTCTTTTTTGTTGTGGAGCACAGCTGTGTAACTCTGCCCACTTTGCCCACCTGGCAGTATGGCAGGCAGAGGTGGGCAAGAAGGAGCAGGAAAAGTGGGGGGAGAGGGAACTCTGCCTGCCAAAGAGCACTTGCCAGGGCGATGTATATTTAAAGTGGGGTGATACTAATGGTGAGCTGCATGGATAGTCTTACTATTCATTATTTTGAATTTAATTGAAAGTCAGATTTGTTCATGCAACTACTGTAGGAGTGAAGATTCAACTGGTGGCTTTCAAACAAGAAACTGAAGGAGGATGTGTTACCTCTAGATAAATAGTTTTTGGACCATCACTTTTTTGATGAGGTTACTTTTTTTTTCTCCTCCCAATTTCTGCTTAGCAACTTCACCTGTCCCCAGAGAAACAAGGAAAAGCATGTTTTGCACCTTAAACTCCAGCAAACTCTGCCTGGACCTCTTCCACTACTAGTAGAGGTACTGTCTTTGGCCAAAGCCTGCATGCTTCACATGCCACAAGATCATCTTCCTGTGGCTCCCAGTGATTCACTGGAAACCAATTCCTTTCTGAGCTCAACCTTGGGGGTTTGCCTGGTTCCCCCCAGGGAAGGGATGCGGGGTCTTGCCCATTGTGCTGCTGCAGGTGGGCTATGTTAACCTGGTGCTGCTCATCTGTCTTTGCGTGGTGGCAGAGGGGGACGGGAGGGAAAGGGGTGTGCTGCCCAGCCAGTCCCTTACTGCTGACAGCACAGAACTGCAGCTGTGGGTCCTATTCCTATCATCCTGCCCCTGCTTTACAGCTTTTTTCCACCAGTTGGCTCATTTGGTCAGGAACAAGCAGATAAAATCCAGTGGGTTCTTACTCTTGCTTACATTTCTTCAGGATATATTCTGATTTTCTTTGGTTGGGAACTACTACTCCAGCTCCTGGATCTGTTGTGTTGTCCCCCCCACATTGCAGCACTCACAAGTTGAAAAGCTGGAGTGGTCCCAGTTACTCTGTGTACATAATGGCATTCCTTTTGGTCCTGTGGCCATCCTGCTAACCTTTCCAGTTGGAGTTGCAGCTTACATTCTGGGGTTTTAGATACCCTCAGAATATTAGCAAATACAGCTGTGCTTATCCAAGGAAGTTAGGGAAGAAGTATATTACTGCCTTTATAAAGAAAGCCTTGCTTTAACAATTCATTCGGTAAAATTGCTTTTGACACATTTTCACTACAGAATTTTATCACCAAGGAGCAGCACAGCAAATTCTACCTCTGATAGATTTACTCTTTGATTCTTCCTGCTCTTGTGTAAGTTAAAATTAGCTGGTTTAGGGATATTATTAAATGCTTCTTCTGGCTTCCCTTTGGTTTCAGTAACAGAGTTGACATTGTATGGATAGAGACAAAAAGTCCTCTAAATGCTTATTCAGGCTGGAAGTGATTTAACCTAACAGGGTAGATGTTAAGATTTTCTTTGTTCAGGTGAGACCTTTATTCTTTTAAATACACTTACTCATTTTTCTGTAGGTATAAATGACAGTTGCAGGAGGAGGGGGTGCTTGGTAGTTTAGGTTTTGTAGTAAACTGAAGGATTTAATCAAGGCTCTGACAGCCTTGCTGTATCTCTGCTCTGAATTTCAGAACAGAGGAAACACTTTGGCTGTTGTAGTTCGTTCTGCTTTGTCTGCTGGCTTTTCTGCCCTGGAGCTGGTGTACCACATGTCCATTTTTTCCTAAGCTGCATTTGAACTCTTCCTCCTTTCAGATGCTTTGTAACCTAACTACCCTCAAATGAAGCCCTTCACTTATTCCATGGACAGTCCAGGCACAAGTGTGAAATCCCTTCAAACACTATGGCTTTAACTTCTGTTATGGGGGACATTCCATTTGGAAGAATAAGTTGCATTTACCTTCTGCATCGCATCTGAGTTTTATGAATTATGTATAAATGTTGTTTACTTGTTAAAATAGTGCATGGTCTTTTTGTAGTGTCTGTGTTTTATTAGAGTAATTTTAAAAAGAAAACCACTAAAACGATGTTACTACTGGGTGTCTGATTGCCAAGTTAATCTCTTATCACAAGTCCCATTGATCTTCTGTTTGAGCAGCTGAGAGTCTATTTTATGTATAGCGATCTTTCATAAAGTTTATTCCTGGTAATAAAGCTAACTGGGGTGAGTGCCAAGCTATTCTCAGAGGCAGTCTGCTCTCAACAAGAGAAGTATTTTATTTTGTTAGATGGGCTTATTGTTTGGGTATGTACTTGTGGCAGAACTAGAGAAATTGCTAGCGAGCAAGTCAAACTGGGTTCAGAGGTGTACTCTTACTGGTATGAAGTTAATGGCATTACTGCGCAATAGACATTCAGATCTGACTTTTAATATGATGCCCAGAATCATGTGCATTTTCTACTTATTACTGTATGGTATTATTAAATTGGATTGTTAATCTCTTCTTTGGCACGGCAAAAACCTTTAAAAACCCATGCTACAAAACAAAGCAAAACCCCCTCGGCCCTAGAACATGTATTAAGTGCATTCAATTTTATTATGTGTAAGAGGAAGTAATTTTATTTCACAGAGCACAACTGTGTTGGTTTATATGAAATTATGTTGTTGTTCAGATTTTTGAAATCTATCTTCTAATAGCTTCCATTTGTGTTGAGGGTACTTAAAGTGTCTTCATACCAAACATACATGTAAATGAATGAAAAAATTTTAAAAAATTTATTTCAAAAGATTAGTAGTTAACCTGCAGTAGAGTTTTCATAAAGTAAAATTTTACTTTTAGTAAAGTTTACTTAAAGCTTTATTCCAGAGTCTCTGAAATATTGCTGTGTATTCAAGAAGAGCTCAATAGAGAGCAGGGCACGTGTTCTGTTTTGTTAATTAGTTTGTTAATATTCATATGAAAATAGCAATCCTATGGCTATGCACAGCAATCTACCTAAATTCCTGTAGTCTTAGGGCAGTTCTGGGAAGCAGCGGTGCTTTTGTATCAGCTCTATGCAAATGCTTGAGGTTGCCAGGACAGGTTACAGGTCTCTCGCTGTTCCTCTGCTCTTGTCTGTGAGCCAGACTCCTGGGGGCTGACAACTACCTTCTAGGAAACCCATCTCAAGCAGTCTTCTCTCAGCCTGTTGTTGCAGAAAACTTTAAATTACTGGCCATTACCTTATTTTTGGTCTTCTCCTGCTCTAGTGATGTGGATATACAGGAGTATTTACAATTCCTTATGGATGCAAGGGGTAAGTGCGGGTGCCGGTAGTGACAGGAGGGCATGGATGTGCCAGTGGTGCACACAGTGCCCTTGGGATGGTGAGGGAATGGGGCAGGATTTGCACCATTGAAGGTGAAGTATTGAAATACCCCGGTGAAGGAGCTGGTGGGATGCTGGGAATTCCATATGAGGGAGAGAGGAGAGTGGCGGGATGCCGTGTGCCCTGGTGTTTGCTGTGAGCCAGGCTGCTGGAGGGAATAAAGTGTGTAAATCTCTAGTGATGCCATGCTTCTCCTTTCATGCTCAAAGCTGATGTCAGAACCACCTGAAATCGCTTACTGACACCAGGGGGGCAGGTCATTGCTGGAGCTGCTTTATCAGGCTCTCAGCAGATCCAATCAGCCTAGCTCCATCCCTTGTGCTCTACACCTTTAAAGAGATTTCTTTACCATCAATCATAAAATTTAACCTTCCTTGAAATCAGGAGAAAAGCACACACAAAAAATCTGGAACACACTTTTAACTTGCAATACTATCCCAACAGAAAGGATAAATTATTATATCCCATATAAATAAACTGGAGAAAATGGAAGGAGAAAATGCCTATTATTTCGGTTAATATTAACTATTTGTAATCACAGTGGGAACAAACTTTTTTTTTCCTATTGCTCCTTACCTGTCACTTGAACTTACTGATTTATTTTCCAACCGATGGGTCGTGTTCATTGCTGCCCTGCTTGTCCTGTGCTGGTCTGGGTGGTGGCTTGGCGTGAAGATCTTTGCATGATAAAGCAGAAGCTGCTTAACTTTAGCCAGGCTGTTGTACTATTGTAATCATTAATACCACAGAGTAATCATGGTACGTTAGAGAGCATCAAACTGCACAGATTTGTAATTGCAACTAATGATGTCCTTACATCATGGCTTCTCTGAGCTGAAAAGTATCAGTGTGTCAGTAATTCCAGCGTAAAATAAAAGCCTGCATTTTAAAGTATTCAGAGGGCCTTGTGAGACGTCTGCATCTCCTGGCACATAATGAAATTGTGCAGTGTTCTCTGGCAACTTCGATTATTCCTTTAAAAATACGTATTCTTAACTGAAGTGTTGTTTTAGAGCCAAACTTTGGGGGGGGGATTGGTGGGGTTTTTTAGTTTAAGGTTGGTGGGGTTTTTTTCCCTCCAGATTAATTCTTCTCATATGGAACTTTCAATGTTGGATTTAAAACTCAGCGTTAGCTTACACAAATTTTTTTATATTGGATCAAGTCTGGATTTCCTCTAAATAAAAAATATTCATGGTGTAAACAGCTTAGAAATTTGGAAATACTGAAATATTTGAGCTAATTAGAAATATTTCTAGTATGGAACTGGAAAAACTGCACTTTAGCTGGAGCAGCTTAAAGTGTGTTACTGGTTTTCATTGGCTAAGCATTGCTTTTATCATATGTGACATGCAAAAGTAGTGACTCTAGATGAGAAATAGTTCACTTGAAATAAATCTAATCTTTGCCATTTTAAAGAAATAACTATTTAGCAACTGACCAGCAATACGCTGGTCCACTGTACAGCTTTATTAAACAGTAGAACAGAAAACTCATATACTATCAGGAAGCCGCTATGTTCGTTCTGTCTGGAACTTATTTAGCAAGTAAGAATGTTAATTTAGTGTATACTGGCTAAGATAACTAGTCTGGGGGGTCAAGGTACTGACTTCAGAGGCATTTCTGAACAAAGATGTTGCAGTTGGTGGGTGGATGGCACTGCTCTCAGCTGTTGTATGAGCTTGCATAAATAGTATCATCTCCACTTTAATCTTTCGGGTGTTCAGAGGTAGTGTGCATATTTCTGTTTAACCCCTGGACACTTGCTGGCATGCGTGACCCTTTAACAATTCCTATCCCTCTGTCCATCCCTGGCACCTTGGCTCCAAACAGTCTGAGAGGAGAGCCAGTGATTTTGAGGCTTTTTGTTAAGAACGTCCCTTTAACAAAAAGTGTTTTCATTTTGTGGGTGTACAGTTTGTATTGTGCCTGTTGCAGCGGTGTATGCACACTTCCGAAGTACTTCTTGCATCTCCTCTGTACAGTATTTACTTCCCTTTGTATGTAATGATCAGTTTATAAAAAAAATATTAAAACTGGTGATGATGGTTACTGGACTTTGGCATCAGGAAAAAAAGCTTTTTTTATTTCAAAAAACAGCAACAAAGGCTGGAGCAGTGTGTTTCATAAAAGAAAGTTGGCTTTTAAATTGTGTTTTAGGATAAGCATTTGATTTACATTACCTTAAATTTTGAGAATGAAAAAGATACGTAAACATTCAGTCTTCATAGATCTGTTTCTCTAGAATTAATGTGCCTTTGTCTCGCAAATTTTTATATCACTTCAGAGGCAGCATTCTAAAAGAGTAGCTCTTTCTGAGGCTTGTGGATGTTGTGCTTTGGAGGGAAGTATCCACCAGCTTTCAAGCTACAGGGCCTTTCTGTGTATTTCTCTTTCTTTCTTTTAAATGGGGTAAGAGGGAAAAGGTGTAGTAGGCGGTGTGTTGCAGGTGGTGTTTTTGAAGCTTTTATCACTTTTGGTGGTATAAATTTAATCATGATCAAATACCAACACGGTAAGTGTAGCAAATGCGAAGAAGGGCCAAAGCAAACTTCAGAGTGACCTGAACTATTAGATCAACAGAAATAAGTGGAAACTGAATCTTCCCTGAAGCCAATACCTGTAAAGCCCAGTGCACAGGGAGAGAAAGTAAACAGCAAGGCTGGGAAATGGATTGCAATAAGTTTGTTTCCATTTTATAGTGATGATCGTACAGGTGCTAGCTTTTATATTGCTCAAATACTTGAATTTCTTTTGTAAGGATGGAGCCTGGATGATTCCAGAGATGGGTTCACCCAGGGATCTATACTCCTGAAAGTTTGAGTTGTTCTAGTTTGTGTTAGAAGAAATATGCTAATAAAATAATTTAAGGATGGTGTAGGTGGTAATACGTTATTGGACATCTTTTAGTCATATTATTCCCCCTTATTTTTTTTATAGCAAACTTTGGCCTGTTCCATTTTAACGGCGTTGTTGAGCGAGTTCTCAAGTTCAAGTAAAACCAGCAACATTGGACTAAGCATGGAGTTCCATGGTAACTGTAAACGTATATTTCAGGTAAACTAGTTCTGTATCAATATATGCTACGTGTTTTTCTAAAATTTAAACATTGAGAAACAGAAGTGCTTTATTGTGCCAGGTGCATTCAGTTACAGCGTGTGCTGAATAGCATTTAATAGGAGAAATATTATATTATAAATGCAGATGCTGGCTACTTCAGGAAAGTTGATAATGTATTTTTAAAAAACTTTTATCAAAAAGGTGCAATCTCTTTTTGCCCATTTTGTGAATGTGGAGCTACAGATCTTCATGCGGTTGGACTCTTTAATTCCTTGGCTACCAATTGCAAACAAAACGAATACTCTGTGGAACAATGATAGTCTTAAATATAGCTTTGGTTTAAAGCCAAGGAGAGCTATGTATTTAAAAATATTATTGCAGATGGTGTAGTCTGGTTGTCTCAGATGTATTGTTTGGCCAGGGCAGAAATGTTTTTGTGAAGGCATTGCTTTAAACTGACTGTTGTGGAACAACTTACCAACTTTTTTTCATGCCAAAGACCAACCCTCTCCTCCACCAGTTGTTAAAAACATATTGTTAAGTTTTTCTTTCAATGAGTAGCATTTATGAGAAGATTTTTTTTCTTATTCTTTACAAACACAATCTATTAATTTTGACAAAAGGGTGGGGCGGTTCAGACTGACAACTTCAGAATATTTTCTGTATTTTAATGAAAAATGGAGTGAAAACAGAAAATTATTTTCTCCTTAGAGAATGATTTCTTTTTAATCAACATATTAATTACTGATTGAGAAACTCTATTAATATATTGTGTTCGTCCTGACTATAGGAGGACGATCTGCGGCAGATCTTCATGCTCACAGTAGAGGTACTTCAGGAATTCAGCAGACGGGAAAACCTCAATGCTCAGATGTCTTCAGTGTTTCAGCGTTATCTTGCACTAGCCAATCAGGTCTTAAGCTGGAACTTCCTTCCTCCAAATTATATCCTTTTAATGTCAGGCCCTTTCTTTCAGCTGACTGGGGTTGCTCTACCAGGATATAAGTAAAGTCTTTGTGAGGAGAGAAAAATGTAGAACTTACAAGCCTTATATTTAGTCCTTGATTTAGGTTTTCTTTCAGTAGTGCTTTTGGTCACCCCTGTGCTTGCTAACAGATGCTTAAATACAGAAGCTGCTGTTGCTCTTCATTAAAGTTTTAAAGTATTTTATATAAAGGGCAAAACTAGTTCAGCAGAGCAGCCCCCAGTTATGGGCTCATTGTCTGTCTGGTTGGTGCAAGGGAGAGGAACAGCGCAATATGCTGCTTTAGTGCAGAACCAAATGGGGAAGAGATCTAAGCTCTGTTGAATTCTTATGCAGAGATCTGATCTGTGCTACTCCTCTCCCTCGGAGAAGAGGAGGGGGCAGGTAAATGCCACGTCATCTAGGAACGTACCTTCTCAACTGATTCCCCATAAAGGAACATGGTCATATACTACAACGAGGAATAGGCTCTCTTTGATCTGAAGAAAAAATACTTGTGAGCTGAGAGGAGAAATGGCATCTCTTTTTTTTTTTTTTGGCAATATACAGGTGCCATTGCTTCTATTTTGATATCTTTGTCATGTGTGCTGATTATGAAAGTCTGGACTAAGGTGAGATGGAAAGTAGAGGAGGAAATGGGAATCACAAAGGGAAAGAGTCTTAGTGAGGGAGCGAATAAAAAAGGTACAAAAATGCATACCCCAAAAATGGGCTAGGAGAATATTGTAGAAATAATCTCATTCTATATTTAATACAGGATTAAGGCAACACGTGCAGTAAAACATTACAATGCCTCTTTTAATAGCTAGATTGTCTTTAAGATACTCAGCAAACTTTCCAAGAGCCTCATTTTTAAGCTGGTTTATAAACTCTTTTTCTTAAAACCTCTTGAAATTGCTTCGAAGTTATACTTACTGCAGGAATCTGGATGTTGCCTTCAAATCCACTGAAAAGGATTTTATTTGCTTTCCTGAGTGGACGGTCAGAAGGAGATATCTGTGTGTTTCTGTTGTCTTTGATTCTATTCATTATGCAGTGGGCAGCAAAAATGAGGTTTATTTGAAACTGGATACTCCTTGGTTCGTGTTTGTAAAGCAGAATACCACTTACATTGTCTTTATGGAAGGTGCCATGGATTAAAAATAAATATCCCACTTCTATTAGTCACTGAAGTGATTTGGCAGGGGTCCAGAGAGGATTTTAGTGCACGCGCCTGCAAGACTGAGACTGGAGCTAAATTATTGCATCTTAGAGAAGTTTTTGGAAGAGGATTTGAGATTTGTAAGAATCCAAATAATGTGTGAATACCTCTTTTTCCTAAACTGTATTCTTAAATAGAAAGGAAATGCTCTTGGTGGGTAGAGGTGGTTCCCTCTACATTTTATTCTTGGTCTGTGTGAACCTCTGATGCAGTCCCGAACACTGCTGCTGTTACAGTTTGAAAGTGAAGACTCTAGTTCTTCATGAGCGCTTTCTCCCTGGCGAAGGTTTGCAGGGATGGAGCTAGATATATACTAGCAGGATGTAAAGCCTTGGGCATTCCAGCTTTCATTTGTGACTTATTATCATATGAAGTGATTTAGTCTATAGGTGCTAGTAAGTAAGTGTCAATCGAAGTAGGTAAGCCAGCCATACTGCTGTTTAAGGTTAACAATGTTTTCTGCTACTTGGCCTACTCGAGATACTACAGCTGTTAAACAAATTCTGGCCCCTTCTGGAGATCAGGTGGACCTTTAGTCTGAACCACCACAAGTGCTCATACATGGCTCTATTTCAAATCTTTTCGTAACTTCTGCTCCATTTGATACCACCTTTTTGTTTTCTAACACTGGACATTTCATTTTGCTGTAAGAATTACAGCACCAGCTTGTGTCTCCCTCCTCTGTGTAGCAACCTGTTTTCACAGAAGTTGGAATGGCTTTAATCATCCTTGAGAAATGGGGGTCTCAGCTGATGAAGATTCAGTACGTGCTGGGGTTTACAGCACTGTGTTGATTATATTGTGACATAAATCTCTCTTTCTTAAGAGGACTGGTGTAAAAGTAGCTGTTGATTGGTAGCTCATGGGCAGTGAAACTTAACTGGGCTGCAGTTTCTAAATAGGTAGCACATTACATAAGAACGTAAGAATTGCTGTGTTGATTGATCAGTTGGTATCCTTCTGGTATCCTCTTTCCAGATCTTGACAGAACATATGCCGAAGCGATGGGCATAAATTTAATACTCGATACATGGAGTAAACCGATCCATCGTATCTACATATATATCTGTTTTTCCTTGAGTTGGTATTTCCCCTGGCAAGATAGTATTGATTCTCGGTATTCCCTCCAGCATAACAGTAATCTGCAGTATTTGTATATAATCTTTAGCAAGATTCTTGTATCTCTAAAAAAGGAAGTAGCATAAATTTGCATTAACTCTACAGTGACCATCGCCAAGAGGCACATTATCTAAATTACCAAGTTGTTAGGATCGCATCAAAACATATCACTTCTCATCCTTGTGCTGTTATAGGATAACTTAGGATGTGTTGCATTGTTAAATGGACAGGGTTGGTACCAATTATAATAGAAGAGTTGTATTAAGTCTGTATTGTCTATTGGTAACAAGAAGAGCTAGTGTGAAAATGCATTCTGGAATAGCCATCTCATTGGAGCAACGAAAGAATAGAGGCTGGGACCTACCTACTATACAGTTGGAACTCAGTAATTTTTGAGTGTCTTAGGCTGTAGTGATTGCAATAGGAAGGGCAGGGCACAATGACCTAGGAGAACTCCTTTCAGTCATATGCAGTTCCTTCCATTTCATTTTCTAACACACAGACAATCCTCTATTGTTATTTTTATCTGCTACCTCAAGGTATTGGTGTTTGCAGATGCTTCAGAGGTTTTTGGCAGTACCATTGGAAATGACAATAACAGAGGATTCCTATTTTGTGCTAAGAACATACGGCAGTCTGTTGTGGCATGTTGGCCTCTGTAGAGTTTCTTTTTCCAGTGCTGTTACAGCACTGTTAAAAAATTGTTTACTCGGATGGAACTAGTTTTAACTGCATCTTCTCTTAAATGAATGTTTTGACTAATTAAGGAAGTGCAGGTGATCAGTACTAAGAGGTAGAGCCTTTACAAGAGTGCCTTCAAGGACCTCACTCCTAGTACATTGTGAGTGTCCAAAGTCTCCAGTTAAGGAGCTGGATGTTGCTGCACTTTAATGCACCCTGATGTGGGCATACAATATGTCCTGTGGAGTTGGGATGTAATTATAATTTATTTTCTTTAACCTCCTGAGATGTTTCTCACTTCTTGACTTTGGGATTTATCTTTTCTTGGCAGCCACACTCTAATGGACTTTGAATGAATGTCCTCAAATGCAAAAGTAAGCAGAATGTAAGACTTTTGTCCAACTGTCTCCCATGTACAAAAAGGTGTCTGTTATCTCCCATCAGGAGCTGTTGTAGAACTACTTATCCCTTATTCATTAACATATGGATTATAGTACATGAATAAAGAGGAACTTGAGCTTCAGTTCGTGTTTTGGATTTGGTGCCTCTACTTGCTTGGAGGCAAGCTGGCAAATTGTCAAGTGAATGTAGAATAGGGGATTGGATTTAAAATACAGGTTACGTAAACCTAATGGGATGCTCCCACTCATGTGCATCATTGCTGATTAAAATTCCATTGAAATTAATGGTGCAGCAACAATTGTATGAACTGACTGAAGCTTTTGTCTGATCTGAAC
>KZ507235.1:37015-52583 GCA_002844005.1 Limosa lapponica baueri
AGCTGGACGCAGTACTCCAGGAGGGGTCTGACCAGAGTGGAGTAGAGGAGCAGAATCACCTCCCTCCATGGTTCTTTTGATGCAGTCCAGGACACAGTTGGCCTTCTGGGCTGTGAGTGCACATTGTTGGCTCATGTCCAGCTTTTCATCCACCAGTACCCCCAAGTCCTTCTTGGCAGGGCTGCTCTCAATCCCTTCATCTCCCAGCCTGTAAAATCCTGGAGTTTGCCCCAACGCAGGTGCAGGACCTTGCACATGCCTTGTTGAACTATATGAGGTTCACGCTGGCCCGTTTCTCAAGCTTGTCCAGGTTGCTCTGGATGGCTTTGACTTTACTGGTTGTATCCTGCCTCTCCTGAAGATCTGTGTTCTGAACTGGGCTCTGCTGTTACTTCTGTTGGATCCATCAGAACAATTCAGCTTCCCAGTCTACAGCATGTCACTTAGTTTACCTATATGACATCTTTGGTAGCCCAGCTGTAGCTAATCTGAAATAAGGACTGAGAATTTTTAGTGAGATTCCTTTGTGACCAAATTTGTTCAATATGGATAAACTCTTTCTACTATTTGCACATATACTTTATGGAGGCACTTATTAATCCTCACTTCCTTGTGAGAATACCTTAAAGTGTTAAAAACATTTTTTTTCATGGCATTAACTTCTGTATTACCTTCTCAAATAAATGAATTGGACAGATTTGAGTTCTTTTGTTGTACATAAAAAGACATGTCTGTGGTCTGAGGTTTATGCTCTGGATTCTTTCAAATTATTCAAAGTTATATGTGAGTTATGTACGTAAATATATTACACACACATCAAAATATTTCAAGATTGAACGACTGCCTATGAATCCATGTGTCCTTTAGCCAAGTTTTAAAAAGACGTGTTGTGGTGTTCATCCTAAATTTGTGGCTTGTGTTAGTGCTGAATACAACTTTGCCTCTCACATTGTCATCTTCACTTCCATTTTTCACACTTGTATCAGCGTGTGCCATATTTTAACTTCTGTAAATACGACCACTTTGCACTTATAAAATAATGCTGTGAAGATATTTTGAAATGCTTCCAAGTGATACCAGTTTTTCCTCTTAATCAGTCATCCAGCCAGTGTTTTCTTTTCCTTGTCTGTTCATCCAGCCATGTTTGTAACTTCACTGAAAGTCAGGAATTCTTCTGTCTGGAGCATGATTAAGGCCTTAATATCCCTTTATTTCATCAAGGAATCATTTTACTAAGCTCTGCTGTCTCAAAGTAACTTTTGTGAGCTTGAGAAAAACTTGAGAAGACTTCTTAGAGGAAAGAAATGTCCTGCTTTAGCTGCGTGTACTTCCATACAGTCACGCTTAAGTTATTTGAAGTTGGATATATTTACTAAAGTTCAAATTTTTGCATCAAATCAAAAAGCTGATAGGTACATTAAAAGTACTTTTAAAAAAGAAATGGCCTCTTTGCTATCTGGGTTCTTCAGTCGCTTGTAACCCAGGACTTTTTCAGATATGTTATTTCCTTTTGCAACTATGTCGAAACACATATGAATAACTAAAATCAAGACACATCACTTGAAATGCTCTCAGCAGTTGGAGGTGCAGGCTTATTCTGTGGAATTCCACTTTTGTTTGTTTATTCTTAGAACAAGTTGTCTCATCATCAAACCTGGCTACCTGTAATAGGGTTTCTTGGACACATGCAATCTTACAATGATTTCCTCTGGAACAGAGAATCGTCATCTTTTCACTCTATTTCAGAAATAGTGGAATACATGTATATCTATATGCAGATGTTCTATTTAATGAAAAAGAAATTGCTCAATTCTTTATTGTTACTAATAAGAGCTGAGATGCTTGGCATCTTTGGGGTAAAAGCTCAGTAGCTCCTGTATTTTAGTGATTATGCATTAAAGGCTTAGTATAAGACTGTTTTGGTTTTGAACATCAGATGAAGAGAAATAGCTAAACACCTCGACAGTTTTTAAAGCCTAGCAAGCATGAAACCTGCGCTGACCTTTTTGATGAGTTGCCTCAGTTCATTCTGATATTTTCTTGGTTATCCTTAGATGGGGTTTATGTCTGATTATATTTTAAATTATTTCAAAATTAGAAAAACGTCTGTTAAATAATAATGAATATAAGTATGTTCCTCTGGTTTAGTTTAGGAATAAGATTTTTGTTTTCTTTCTTTCATCTCTTACAGCTTGACAAAGATGACATGGTATATATGGAAGCGTATGATAAGTTGCTGGAATCTTGGCTTACTTTGGTACAAGATGACAAACATTTCCATAAAGGTTTCTTCACCCAACATGCTGTTCAGGTCTTCAATTCCTACATTCAGTGCCATCTAGCTGCTCCTGATGGTACAAGGAATTTGGTAAGCCCTCATTCTAGTAGTTCTTGATGATATATAGTAACTAGCCCATATCTTTTGGTGTGTACTATATTACGTAGCTCAAGGGATCTAGTATAGAATTACTATTTGTGACTTTGGAAATGAAAAGTTTGCCAAATTTGTTACTCAGTGGTCATTTTTCAGTCTGTTTCTCTCATTCTGAAGAGGAAATAAAGGACTACAGAACTGGAAATCACTTTTAAAAAAAAAAAAAAACAAAAACAAACAAACAGAAAAAAGTAAACCTGTTACTCAAATCAACATGTATCTTACTGTTGTTTGCACAAAAGCAATGACTAAACTTTTGACCCTCCTTCTCTGGACTCGGGTCCCAGTTAAAATCCCCAATGAAACTGGAAGCCTTTTATACGGTTGTTACCTCCCATACACTATTTTCAAAGTATACTTTTGAAGTATAATTGACATGCATAAACGTCTGAAAAAATGTAGAACGACTGTGCTCAGACTAGAAGAGGCTTGCAATATTATCTGGTTCTTCTGGATCAAATGAATTCCCAACTGAGTTTTTGAGGTGATTGTCCTAGAGAAAACCTAAAAGTACCTCAAGTGTCTCTTGAACCATTGAGAAAGAAAGCAGATTAGTCTTTTTTCAGGGGCCTGGATCTTGCTAAAAGAGATTTTTTTACAGAAAGTTGGACGTAGATGCTGTATGAATTAATTACTGCATACATTCAATTAAATAACTGTATAAAATCTCCCTTTAATTTGATGCTCTGCGAAGATCTCCAAGATACCTCATTCTGAAAAGCACTATATAAAACTTAATTCTGCTATCTCAATATGTAACAGATGGTAATAACAGTGCCAAACCAGAAATATTTCACAAGAGAACACTGAATTCATATCAGGCGGTCTTGACATAACTTGTATACACAGGTTAATTCATGTCATTCTGTGAGATAAGTCATTTATCCCATGGGTAACCTTTTAAAAGCCACAGCTGGCATTTTAGAATGCTTCTTGTTCCATATCAAAGCAGTAACAAGAACTTTCAGTCTCTGCTTTGAGAGCAGAGGCTCACCCTTCAGTAAACAGCTGCAACTTTGAAGTTGCCAAAAGAGAATGATTTGCTGGGTTACAAAAAGAAAAGATGGGTTAAAAGCACTTTGGATAAGGAGTTGTGTGTGGATTCAGTTTTCCATAGCCTTTATAGAAATAGAGCATGGTGATAGCTTTCTGTCACTTGTACTGTACTTTGTTAGCAGAGTAAATTTTATGATTCTTTAAATAAAGTTTTTTAAAAGCATTTTTAACATTGATACTTAGTTTCTACATATCATGGTTCATCTCTTCAAGGAATAAGATCTGATTATTATTGAAGTAGTTTTATAATGTAGCCAAGATAAGCTTTGAGAAGTCAAACAATGCAACTTCTGCGTCAGCAAGAAATAGAACTGAGATGATGAAGATTATTATTAGTCTTCTGTTTTCCTGAAGTTATAGTGTTTGCTTTTTAAAGCTTTTTACCTTCAAAAAATGAGTTATGGAAAATCTTTAATGAAAGAGGTGATTTTCGTTTCATCATGAAAAATACTACCTATATGTGATTTGCGTAAGATCTCAGACAACTGAGAGCAGTATCTTTGACTAAGAATAGGGGAAAGCATGGAAGTATCAGTATTTAAAATGGTTCTTGGTCTGCTATATATGTGATTTGAAATGCAAATACACTTCAAATAATCTTCTGACCACAGGATTTGCAGACCAGCTCTGTGAGCCAGAGTCATTCAGTACCTTATATCATGCTTCCAGCAGTGGATGCTCGACAGAGCTGATTTATATACCCTGTGGTGTAAAGAAGCTGTTTTGCAATTATCCAGCCTGTGCTTATTGTATTAATAACAAGTATCAATTTTCGTCATTCTTATGCTTTCCTGTTTTCACAACCAGTGAATCATATTTGCTAATGAGTTTGTGAAATGCTGATTTTAAAACAATATGAAGCCATATTTACTCCTCTGTTTAACTCTTCTGCATCTAATTTAGTATGAATCTGTTCGTCCATGCAAAGTACCTTGAAAGACAAAGCCAAAATAATGTAGAAAACTGTGGTGATGATAAAACTTAACAAGTATAACACTAACTGGTTGCTTCTAATTTTGTTGAAATAACCAAAGACTGCCAATGGTGTGGCCTCTCGGGAGGAAGAAGAAATAAGTGAACTGCAGGAAGACGACAGAGACCAGTTCTGTGACCAGTTGGCCAGCGTAGGCATGCTGGGGAGAATTGCTGCGGAACACTGTATACCTCTTCTTACAAGGTATCAAAAAAAAAAAAATAGTCATAAACGCAACTCAATAAAGCCACCATGTATGAAAAAGCCTGATGTTGCTGAAACAATTTAAAAACAGTGAAGTTATTTTATTGTTGTTTGTTCACAGTTTATTAGAAGACCGAGTGACAAGGCTCCATGGTCAGTTGCAAAGACATCAGCAGCAGTTACTTGCCTCACCAGCATCAGGCTCAATTGACAATAAAGTGCTTGATGACCTGTATGAGGATATTCATTGGCTTATTTTAGTCACAGGTTAGTGAACAGCTTTAAGTAAGTATTATTTTGGTATTCTTATTGCAGCTGAAACACCTCAGGAGAAAAAATATCCCTCTATATCAGCTACTCTTAATCGACTATAAATTTTTATCCTTTATGATGCTTTCATCTTACACTACTCACGAAATCTTTGTTTTCCTTTTATCTGCCTTGAGTAATATGAACGTTATCTTTAAAAGATTGATGAAACGTTTACATGAAGTAATGTCCTTTGGAAATTCCCGCAACTAATTTTGTTACAGATTTTTTGAGATATGTTATCAGTCAGCCTATTCAAGAAATTAGTCTGCTCGTGATATCAGTTGTATTGTCTGGGGACACATGGCTTTATAAGGGAATCAGCATGAGATGAGGATAACGGTATTACTCAGTGGGGGCAGAGAATCAATTAAGTTCCAGAATTGCTCAGTGCTGATGATCCGTGTCCTGGCATTTTGTTGTTTCAGGGAAGTTGAACTTAGAAACTTTTCGGTTTTGATTTTTAGATGGAACTATCTTACATCTGTTTGCAAAACATAATAATCAAAACAGTGTCTGTACTTCATTAGGAGAGATGTATACTTTATGAAATATTTTGTGGGATCTTTTTGAACATCTGATGTTTTAGTCACTCTCAGATGTTGACCTGAATATAATATTTTTCTATCACTGTGGGATGGAGTTTGTATTTGTAGCTCACAAATGGTTATGAGATCAGACACTGAAAACTGTGACTAAAGCTGGAATTAATATTAATTATCTGGACACAAGAGCCAGAGTATTGTATAAAAACCCATGCTTCACCTAATCTGCCGTTTTTCCTATGCAAAGAAAACTTTATTATAGAATATGTACTTGGTGTTTTAAAGCCTCTGACGGATTTGAAATATTAGCAGAAGTCCCAAACAAGATGGACTTGTTGGGGAAGCTGTAAAATCAAGGCTTTTTTTTAATCACGTAACGGAATAAGGAAAAAGCGACCAAAAAATGTTGGTTTGGGTTTTTTTGTTTTGGTTTCCCCTCAATAGTTGAATTGACTGTAGTACTTTTACATGAAGCAAAGCTTATCTCTTTATATTATTATTATTACTTGTTTTTTAATTTGATGTTTTTTTTTCCAGTCTTGGTTTCCTTGTCACTTTAGGTTCTTCTCTACTGAATGTCTTTAAGGATTCTAAAGTTAACTTATACATATTTAAACAGTGTTAGTCAGGGTTTGTATAGACATTTCATTCTGGTGTGATGTCCACTGTTAAGCCAATGGATTCTCTAATCAACAAGCCATAAGTTAACCTAGGGTAGAAAGTTGTGATCACTCTTTCTTTTTTAATGTAAGGCTACCTCTTGGCTAATGATACTCAGGGAGAGACTCCGCTAATACCTCCAGAAGTAATGGAATATTCCATTAAACATTCAGCTGAGGTTGACATCAATACGACACTTCAGATTCTGGGATCTCCAGGAGAAAAGGCCTCTTCCATCCCAGGGTACAACAGAACTGATTCTGTAATTAGGTAAGGATGCATATCATGCTTTTAAGTATGTTAAATGCTTTTTCACAGAAATAAAAGTGAGAATATGAATGGACTTCTGTGAACTTGAAAAATAAGAAAGCAATATGTGGACAGCGAACACTGGAAAAGAAATGTCTCTTTTAACTAGTATTAAAGTAAGGGCAAATAATTTATAAGAATGGTTTTATAACAGCCATAATAAGGCAATGCTGTAAAAGGTAAAGAAAGGAGAAAAGATCAAGTGACTTTTTTTTTTTAGGTTAAAGAAAGGCAGGGTAAAAACAGATGGTATTTCAAGTCAGGATCATCCAGGGAAGGACTGAGAAGAAAAATGAGAATAAGACATCAAAACAGATAAAACTGGGTCAATGTGGGAAGGCTGAAATGACTAGATTGACCTAATAGTCTTCACAGAAGACATGAGCCAAAGTCTTGGAAATAAACAGAAATGTTTTTATATCTCTACTGGAAGATCCATCTTTAATCCGTTTGTTACAGAAAATCCTTAAAATGACTTAAATTACTAGAAAGTTGATAGATCAAAATCTTTAGATAATATACTATATACTCTGTAATTCATTCAGCACATGTTACAGCTTCAAGCAAATGCTTTTCAGAGCATCAGTGAGCTTTTCTACCTTGAACATGAGTTACTGCCCAAGCTTGGCGGTAGCAGCTCAACTGGTCCTTGGTGTGGGAGGAATTGTTGTCAGTTATGTCCATGTATCACCATTAGCTTGTAAACGGAGCAGGAGAGGGGATTTCTGTTCTCTCTGTGCAAGAAGGCTGATGCTCACAAAGGACTCCTCAATTTGAATCCTCACACTTCAGAAGATTGCATTCCACTTTTAATTGACATGGAAGATTTTTTTACCCAAGATTAATTGTTGTCTACTTAGCATTTTCCTCTTCTGCAAGAGGGTAGAAAGAAATGGATCTTCATTAGCAGTGATGGGCCTAATTTTTAGAAGTTTGAATACTGCTCACTGATAATGTTGGCAGCTTCAAGAAGTGGTCACCAAACAAGATTTCTTGATGCAGTGTCTCAGTGGTGATGGGAATAAAATCAGATCTAAATAAAGAGAGATTTGAGGCTCTCTGGCAATAGTTCTGAAACATCTTCAAGAAACAGACCACTGTCAAGTCCTAAATTCCTTGTTGCACTATCATGTTCTTACCAAATTTAATTGATATACTACAAAAGCTAATATTTAATGTATTTTGTGGATGAATTGTATTAACACAATCACCAGGTGATCTGCTCTTTCGGACTATTTCTCTGCAGTAAGGAAAGAGAGAGAAATGACAGTTATTTCCGTATTTGTTCTTTAGTATGTATCACACTGCAGAAGCTGCACAATTAGGACCCGCTTGGTCACTTGATGGTGCAAGGGAAGAGAGAATCAGTTTTACTCCAAGTAGCAGTCCATTTGTCTTCATTCCCTCAATGTCAGAATGCTTGTGAGGATTCTCTGTTGCAGTAATTTTCATGTCAAAGATAAACACCTTAACCTTTAATGTATATTCTGACTTCCTGGAGGATGTTTGCCAGTCTATCCTATCTGTCTCTCCTTGCGTTTAAAGAAACAATAAATTCAGGTGCTTTTTCCTTCATTAGAGTAGAACTGCCTTGTGTTACCCTATTTCTTCTGTCATATTTCATGAAAAAATGAAAGCGTTTGCTAGTCACATTGCTTCTCCAAAAGCCACTCTCGGCATCCTCGTTGTATTTTAAATCCGCAGGTTGTTATCTGCTATTTTAAGAGTGTCAGAAGTAGAATCCAGAGCAATAAGGGCAAATCTCACGCATCTCCTGAGCCCCCAGATGGGGAAAGATATTGTGTGGTTCCTCAAGCGCTGGGCAAAGACTTACCTCCTAGTAGATGAAAAGCTGTATGATCAGGTAAGGATATAATTCTTATGAATTAATTGGTGAGTATTAGCAATAACATTATCCTGTGAATGCAGATGTCAGCGTAGCTATTTTAAAGTGCAATGATAAATAATTTTTAATGTTAAATGGGTTGTAGTTTATTTTTTAATTTCTTTGAAAGTTGATGTTTTCTTCAGTTTTTTCATTAGACATATAAGTTGTTAGGAGACCCTTCTGCATGTTTTGGTGCAAACGTGATTTTTTTTTTTTACGTATTTTTTTTTTGTAGCCATTGCCATAGCATTATATCATAGCGCGCTTTCAGGCTGCATAGTGGGTGAAACTCAACAATTTTATAAGCTACTTCTCACTATCCATCAGATCTCGCAGTTCATCTCTAATACAGTGGTTGCCCTTGATGGATGGTTTAGTGAGTAACCTGGTCATGATTCTGAATTAGGTATTTAACACTATCACAAGGTAGTATACATCAGCTAATGCCATGCTACTTTCTCTCCTCCCCCCGTTCTCATATGTTCTCATTGTATACATCATGATTTCAATGGTGCATTCTTTGTAAAGGGCAACTTCTTATCGTGTTTGGACAGCACTAATCACAATTAGACCTTGATCCTGATTTTGCTTATAGAACTAACTGTAATCCAGCGAGCTGACGAAGGCCCCCAGCCTTGAGGAGGTCCTGTTGCCTCTAACTTTCGAGAAGGAAGCCTCTTCTTCCTCCCCTTTATTTCCACTACTGAAGCAACTAAGAATACTAACGCTTCAGGAGGCCCCTCCTTAACAAAAATAGGCATACCAAAGACTTGTAAATATTTGGAATCATATTGTTCAGCTTGTACTTACAGTGGAGCTAAGAATTTGTGAAGGTACCAGTCGGGGAAGAATTGGAGAGCGTGTAAGGAGGAGATTCACATAAGAAACAATGTGAAGAGACAAAATAGAGTATCTAGGAAATGCACACATCTAGTTTGTGCTGACATGTGAAAGTGATTGAAACTTCTCTCTAAACCTTATGCTCAGTCGCATACACGTTACGAGTTTTAAAGTTAGAAATGTTAGCGGTGTGCTGACAGGAAGCACCTGCACAATTATTACAAAATCCTTGGACTTCACTTTTGAGAAACTTTTTTTTAAAGATAGGAGAAGAGGCAACTTCAAGGAAGTGTATTTTAATGTGCCAGGACCAGAAAGTGACATCTTTCCTAAAAGATGTATAGATTGAAGGAACAATCTGCAGAAAGCAGATGTAGAAAAATTACAATGAATATAATTTTTTTAACAAGATTCAATCTAGATCAATACTTAGGCTTATTTCTAATAATTTTTATCACTAACTTTTGAGAAATTTTGTTGTAAATTCATGGAAACGCTTTTGGGAGATGATTTTGGGATCTTATAACTTTTAAAGCTTTTGAATTTTCATTTGCATTAAAAACTAGACATACTCAAACCTGATTTTTGTAATGAGACTGAAACTTTTCTTTGTTTTAGGTGTTGTGCTTAAAATTGCAAGATAAATTTGGCAAAGATTTCTCTATTAGAGTTGTTCTTTGCCTTTGTCTATGTAACGTTTGTGTATTTTAAGTAGGGAAGAAGTGACAGTCTAAAAATAATTTGCTGACTGATTACCATTCACTTTGGGGTTCTGGCTTCTGTAAAACTCACTCATTTTAATGCTTTTCTTATAGATAAGTCTGCCATTTAGTACAGCATTTGGTGCTGATACAGAGGGTTCCCAGTGGATTGTGGGTTACCTTTTAGAAAAAGTGATCAGTAACCTGGCAGTGTGGAGTTCAGAGCAGGACCTTGCAAATGATACTGTACAACTGCTAGTAACATTAGTGGAAAGGAGAGAGCGGTAAGTTGCTATACCTCTGGAAGTCAAAAAATTTCTTTTGCTTCCTTTAAATTTTTTTGGCCAAAGTAATCCAGATGTAGGGCACTTCATTTTCGTGTCTCTGTAAGTCAAATTACTTTAGTAATGTACTATAAATGGGGAAAAAAAAAATTGTCTGACAAAGTGAGGAGTGAGACCTAGATTGACAAAACACAATCTAATTGTTATTATTGTTTAGAAGTGCACTCTCCTTCCCCTACCTTTGTGCCTCACTCTTAAACAGTGAGAAAGGAAAACTCTCCTGGTCTCCACTCTTATTGCAAGGATTTTTTGTGGTGGTGATTATTTCTGTTGAAAAATTCTTCTGGATTAAGAGTTCAGATCCTGGCTAAGCCAGTATAAAATGTGTGTTGCAAACATATAAAAAAATTTTTAAAAATCCAGGATTTCATGGATTCAGACAAATTTCAGAGTTTTCTTTGGTGTTACAAACTGTGAAGCAGGAAATTCTTGAATGTTTTACTTTTGTGAATTGCCATGCAATTATGCATGCAATCATGCATACACAGTCTGCTGAGAGACTGTTTTGAAGTTTGAGGATTTAAACAACTGAGGAAATTTCTTTTTAAAAAAAAATTAAAACCCACGGGAGCTAGATTTGGAATAAACTGCTTATTTTATCATGACATAATGAGACTAAGCTTTTAATCCATGCAATATGTCCATTAACTCTGTGTGTCTGTGTGTGTAAAACTAAAGCAGCACTTCCCTGCTTTTCTCCCATATGAATTGAGCTATTTTCAGAGTATATACTTTAGAAATCTTAGAGGTGAGGCATTAATAAGATAAAAATCAAAAGGCAATTTAGCCTTAGAATAAAGGAGTTACTTTTTTTTTTTTTAAAATCTTCTGACAACCGCTAGCAACCTGATACGCTCTGTTCATGCAGTTTTGTCAAGTCTTTTCTTTAATTAAACTATTTTTCCCCTCTTCTAGGGCAAACTTAGTTATTCAGTGTGAAAACTGGTGGAATTTAGCTAAACAGTTCGCAAGGCGAAGTCCTCCTCTTCACTATTTGTCCAGTTCTGTGCAAAGAACACTAATGAAAGCTTTAGTTTTAGGAGGTTTTGCTCATATGGATACAGAAACAAAGCAACAGTACTGGACAGAGGTAAGCTATTTTGATGCTTCTCTTACCTTCATTTTAGCAAGTAGTACAAACAAGGTAGTTTAGGGAAATTTATGGTGACACAAAATCAACTTGTATAGAATCTTTTGATTTTGAACATCTAATACTGATAATTTTTAGACTATTCTCTCTTTGAAGGTCAATAGTTGTGAGGCACTCATGGGCTGCCAGAAATTGTACCTAAAACGTGACAACCTAAACAGAAACAACTAATAATTACCTGGAAGACTCGTGAAGTGTCCAGTGTAGCAGTACACTTAAAAGAGACCATTAGAAAAAGTTAAGAATTTCCTTTGGAACTGTGTAATTTCTTCCTTGTAATTTAATTTGTTGGTGTTATGAATTATTCAATTATTCACTTAATGACAGGAACTAAAAAGCTAATGTGGAACATAATGAAGAGCCTTGACCAGCTTTTTGTGCCCTGGCTCCATTAAAGCTCAGATATTTAATACCAGAAAGGTTGGTGCTAGAAAGTAGCTGAGATGTGGTCAGTGAGCACCGCATGAGTTTGTAAAGCATTGTCCTCCTGAGAGAAACTTGCTTTTATTTGCAGAGCTAAGAAATTAGTGGTTGAAGGCAAGACTACAACACACAGGAAGTAATTGGGAAAAACATTTAACTGGTTTTATGGAAGTTTCTAAATTGGTTCCAGATACAGCAGATTACAAAAGAGATTGCGTTACTGAGAATCATAATATGACAAAGATAATTGTGAACGTGAATCTTAATTAATGCTTTCATTGATGAACTGTAACATGTTTTTCCCCTAATACTGAATTTGGAAGAGTATGAAATACTGAGAACCAGAGAAAGTCATTGTCATTTGTTTAAAGTCTACAAAATAACATAAAATATTTATGGAGGTGCTCGTTTTGAAACCAGCCTGCAGGTGGTGATGGAGATTGAGAATCACTAATCACTGCCACTTCAGCTTACGTTAATGTCACAGATAATAACATAACAGAGCTGTTGGAAACTGGAAGTGATTGATTCTTGTACTGCTGTGCCACAAGCAACCCATGAGCTTGCTAAATACCTTAAACCTCACATCTCATGTATTCTTATCTTAATGTGACTTTTCTAAAAAATTTTAAGGTTCTTCAGCCACTTCAGCAGCGATTCTTGAATGTGATAAACCAAGAAAACTTTCAGCAGATCTGTCAGGAGGAGGAAGTGAAGCAGGAAATCACTGCTACGTTAGAAGCACTCTGTGGCATTGCTGAGGCTACCCAGATTGATAACGTAGCAATTCTCTTCAATTTCCTAATGGACTTCCTTAATAATTGCATTGGATTAATGGAAGTATACAAAAACACACCAGAGACTGTTAATCTCATAATAGAAGTCTTTGTTGAAGTTGCACATAAACAGATTTGCTATCTTGGAGAGGTAAATACAACGGAAAGGGGAAGGAGGGGATGAGTGTGTGCGTGTATGTATGCGTATGTGTGTATACAGTGCTATCCCTTCAATGAAATAAAGGATAGTGATTTTTAGATTCTATAGAGAAAGAAAGGCTATATGGTCACATCTGTTAGAGGAATTCCCTTGTTTAAAAACATACACTTACAAAGATTAAAAGCAGAATGTCTAGACTGTTCTTATTCTAATAAACTTAACCATAATTCAGCACTAATCTAATGCTATGCATGGGTGGCAGAAGAGTGCAGACCACGTTGAGTACTTTTTTTAACCCTGTCAAACTTCTCTGAAAGCATCTAGGAGAATTGCAGCACTGTTTTATGTGACAAATGCATACCATAGAGACTCTGCCTTGGGTCCTAAACAAGGCATAATGGATACCAAGATATTATCTGGTAAAACGAGTCAGTGCCGTACTTTACCTCTTGGCTAATTTTGGTTTTGCATCTAGAAGCCATCCTGCCTACTCCAAACTGGGTATGCACAAACAGTGTATTATGGCTCCAAAATTCGATAGCTGAAGTGAGTCCCCGAGCGATTTTGTTGTTTATCTAGTTTGTGAGATTACTGAGATGTCAGCCTGTCTCAAGCCACTCTTAACAAAAAAAGAAAAGATAAGGTGGAGGAATTGACAAAAGTGATGTTCTGCTATCTCAGTGGGTAGCACATCAATATATGGCTGTTCTTACTGTTTAAGGTGGCTGTTTCCTTGATGGTTTTGTGTGCAGTTGTTGCAAAAGGTGGTTCTGTAGCTGAAATGAAAATCTTGGGGTATCATCAACCAAGTAACTCCATCTTAAAACAAACTGTAGCCCTTTTAGCATATGGAAGTTTTCATATCGTCTACCATTGTTTTATAGGCCAAAGCCATGAATTTGTATGAGGCCTGCCTAACTCTGCTCCAAGTGTATTCCAAGAATAATCTAGGTCGACAACGGATAGATGTTACAGCAGAAGAAGACCAGTACCAGGATCTCCTTCTTATTATGGAGCTTCTCACTAATCTTCTATCAAAAGAATTCATAGATTTCAGTGACACAGGTATGAAAGGATTGGTAATTGCTGAACCATAACTTGTGTTTTAAACTGTAAAAACCATTGTGGGACATGCATTCAATCCAGGTAAAGTGAAAACTGAAGCTTAGGTGTGATTAGATCAGGATATGGAAATTACTGTTTAATGTGCCAGCAGCAAAGGAAGGACTTCTGATAGTACTTAGCATCTGAAATTATTATTGCTCTCATAAAATAAATAGGGTATGTTTGAAACAGGTTGAAATCTGGATATTGCAAGTCTGTACATGTAGTAGCAGCAGTTTTATAACAAAAAACCCACATAGAAGGGAGAATAGTAAATTACCACATGATGGATTATCATCTTAATATAAGGTCCAACTTTTGTGAAATTCTGAGCTCATTAAAATTCCATCATGTGTGAGGGTTTTCTGTATTCCTCATTCACAGGACGTGCTTTATGGCATGTGGATGTAGCTAAGCGTTCTTTTTTGTAGCCCAGCTTGTTACTTTTTTCCCCATATATGTGCCACTTAAAATTGCAGTAGTCCTGAATACGATCTGCCAGTTCTAGTTTAGCTGTGCTGTACTGCTTTTGTGTAAGCTGAAAACATATCTGCATGTTTCAGATCTCACCATGTCCTATACAGTTTGCACAGAAAACACGCTCAGTAACGAACTGAATCTGCCTTGATTGTTTTGATGTCATTTGTTGCTTTTCTGAGGTACATCTGGAGAGAACCTTGTACTCCAAAATTCGTGCATCACTCTAGTTGTTGGGTTTTTTTGTCATGCATGCACAACACAAACACAGAACCAATTTAGAGTTTGTCTATTGAATGGACAACTCAGTGCCATGTAGCATACTCTCTTTGAGGTCAGATGTTGGAAGTTAGTTGCATGGAAAACACTGTAAAATGCTTACCATGGAACTAAAAGTGAATGCTACCTCAATGTAATGCCGAGAGATCAAATATGTTAGAAGTTGTCTGCATACTGTTGCTAACGCAATGCAGGAACTATAAAAGTAAGGTCACTGCCAGTTGATGGGAAATGTAGGTCTTACCTGTAACTGGAGCAAACTTGGCAATGTCTAAACTACAGAATTTTCTGCATTAACTCTTCCATATTTTTTTTCTCCTTGTGTTTATAAAATATATATAAACATATGTTAATATATAATATATAAAAAGTATAAAAATGCAGTAATATTTTGCTCACTATCTGTTTATGTGTGCAGGCATGAAGCAGCCATCACTAGGAACAAATGCAATGTTCTGTAATGGAAGGGAGCCCTCAGAGTATTTGCAGTGTTCTGTTTTAGCGTGCCATCTGCTACGCGTGGTTATGAAATGCTTAGTCCTAATGAATATAAATATAGAGTGATGGCAGCCTCCACTCACTAAGTTTCTATTTTAATACAGTGCCTCATGTTTTTGTTTGGGGCGAGGGGAATAGTCCTATTTTTAAAAATGCCTTTATTATAAAGAAATGGGACTTGTCCTTCAATATGTTTAATTCTCCTTTTATACAAAACATTTTTTGTCTTTTCTACAGATGAGGTATTTAGAGGACATGAGCCCGGGCAAGCTACAAATAGATCTGTATCAGCAGCAGATGTTGTCTTATATGGGGTTAATCTAGTTCTGCCTCTAATGTCCCAGGATCTGCTGAAGGTAAGTATATTTTTACATATAGTTGCTAGAATATGAAAGCTGTATAGTAACGGATTCACAGATTTAATTCTTATATGCATTC
>KZ507235.1:53361-66085 GCA_002844005.1 Limosa lapponica baueri
GTCAGAATACAGTTATATATTTGATTCTAAAATTACTGTGTTTTTCTTTTGACAGTTTCCATCCCTGTGTAATCAATATTACAAATTAATCACTTTCATCTGTGAGATATTCCCTGAGAAAATTCCACAGCTTCCAGAGGACCTCTTTAAGAGCCTAATGTACTCACTGGAGTTAGGGATGTCATCGTATCCTTTGCAGAGCTTGGGACTGTTTAAAAATCTGAGTTGCTTTTATAAGGACCTGTTAAAGATCTGATTTTATTTTTCTTTGCATTTTTTTTCTTTTCTGTCAATCTTTTGTATCTATAATTATATATCAGTAATCAGCTCTTGCTCTCTGGGGACTGAGAATTTCTCTGTAGTGTCTATTGAGATTCTAGTATTAGCTGAATTTCCTCTGACTCGTGTTGCTTGAATGCAGCCTTTAAGTGGTTTAGCGTGTAAGTTTTTTCTGGCAGCCATTCCTGCCTCCTCCATTACTTCACTTCAGAGTGTGTAACTTCATAAGCCTTCAGCTGGTATCCCAAAGCCATTCCTGAATTAGTTTCTCAGCTGGTAATACAAAACACCGCTGCTGTTCAACTGGGCTGGCTCCAGAGCATTTCCTGTCAGGGTGCCAATGGGCTCTCCCGCTCATAATGGGAGCACCATTTTCACTAATCTGTGGCACGTGTCAGAAACAGATGAGCTTGACCATAAGGGACTCTTTCTGAAAATGTTATGTCAGAGAGGGTTATATTACCTTCGGGCGTGTAGCTAATTAAAGGCGGCAACAAAGCTGGAATTCTTTTTTTCCTGCTTTTCCTCTTTTTTTTAACTTTTTTTTATTAACACCTTTATAGTAAAAAGAAATCTTGGAACGTACAAGCATTTAAAATATTTTCTAGTTACACCACTGGGAAGTTTTACCACAATTTCATTGAAATCTGACTTTGATTCTTTAACGCCCGTTACCAGAATGAGTTCTGAGGTTTGCCAGCTCTGCCTGGAGGCGGTAACACCGTTAGCAGAACAGTGTGCAAAAGCACAAGAAACAGATTCAACCCTTTTCCTAGCAACAAGGCACTTTCTTAAGGTAAGGCATCTGCGTTTCGTGTTACTTTGATTTTTTGCATACAGGTAGCATCAAGAGACCAAACAGCTTAATCAGGATCACACATATAATAAGACGCAGCCTGTTACCTAAAAACCTGGCAGTTTAAGAAGAAAGAGCGTGAAGGACTGGAGTCACTGGACTAGAGTACAAAGGAGGATGGAGGCAAAGAGAGAGGAAACTACTTGATGTCAATCAACAAAAGACCTGAGCCTCTCAAAATGCAATTTATATTTATCCATGCTCTACACACGAGCTCTAGAATGAACCTGATTGACGATGTCAGCAGTTACGTTTACTGTGAAAGCTGTGAAGTAGAAAGCTTCCAGAATCGTGTGAACTGGAGGCTGGGTAGAGTACTCAAACAAGAGGCAGAAAAAAGAGCGTAGTTGAGAACTAGAAAGAAAATGCTGTCATTTATTCAATGTATCCAATGAATTATGCATTTTCTTAATCCAGTATCATATTTAGTACTTTCCTTTTAGGACCATTCACTCTATCTCATTGAATTTTGGAGTGACGTAGTAGCAACCAGGTTCCTGCTAACTGGGAACAAAGTAACTGGAGAACTTGTGTACTTGTCTTCTGATTTTGTAAAGATTTCCATTTTCCTTAAGACATCTCTTCTTACCAAACTGGCATTCCAGCTTCTGGGGATTGCTCATTAAAACCATGCATCAGCCAAGCTGAGAGAATGAGAAACACCTTAAATAATTTCATTTGTTTTTGTATTTCTTCTAAGTTAACATAGCTTTCTGCCTTTTCTCTAAATTTCCACTTAAAATTATAATACCACTCTTATTAATCTGTTCCCTTCTTGGCTTTCTGTGAGCTGTAGGAGTCTCCAAAACTTGAGGGAAAAGTTTCCTGATTTATTCTGGAAGAACAAAGGCTCTTTTCATTATTTCTCTGGCATATCTGCAACTTTGGAGAAAAATACAAGAGATGCCATTTCTCTCTGAAGAGCACATATAAATCAACAACAGGTTTCAGTGCTTTGAGATGTGATTTCTTCTGTTAAGCCAAGACCTGACTTCTAAAAGAACTTGTCTTTCCAATTACTCATACCTAAATTTAAAAAAAAAGGCAACAAAACAAACTTAGATGTTTGTAAATACATGTTCGTTATTATTATCAGAAATGAAGATATGAGGTTCAGCAGCAAGTGCTGGTAAAGTAGAAAGTTAAGTTTACACTTCCGTAACTACTTCTGTTTTGTGATTTCAGATGGTCTTTGATATGCTGGTACTTCAGAAGCACAACACAGAAATGACGACTGCAGCAGGTGAAGCGTTCTACACATTAGTGTGTTTGCATCAGGTACGGCATTTAAATACTTACACCCTGAAAACCATGCACTTGTTAAAGGAGAGCGGTTAATTACTGTGGGTCTGGCAAATCACAGAATCGTTCAGCTTGGAAGGGACCCTCAGGAGGTCTGTAGTCCAACTTCTTGATCAAAGTGGGGTCAACACTGAAGTCAGATCAGGTTGCTCAGGACTTTTTCCAACTGTGTCTTGAAAACTTCCCAGATGGATAATCCAAAGCCTCTCTGAGCGGCCTGTTGAATGCTTTTTTTATCTTTGTAATTCATGTACTTTCAGTACCTGCCAGACAGTCTTGGTGGCCCGCCACTGGAATCATTCAAGTTTATCAATATCCTTCTTGTGCTAAGGAGTCCAAAACTGGACACAGTATTCCACATCTAATCTAACAAGTGCTGTGTAAAGACAAATAATAAATAGAGCCCAGCATGCTGCTAGTGTTCATTGCTGACAAGGCACAGGGCTGACTTGCTTAGCCTGCTGTCCACCAGGACCTTCAGGTCCTTTATTCAGCAGAACTGCTCCCCAGCCTGTCAGTTCCCAGTCCTCGTAGTTGCGAGGAGTTAGTCTGTTTCCACTACAGAACTTTGCATTTGTCCTTGTTGAATTTCATGAGGTTCCTGTCAGTTCGTTCCTTCAGCCTGACTGGGTGTCTCTGAATGTCAGTCCTGCCTTTGAATGCATGGGCCGCACTCCCCAGTTTGGTTTCATCCACAAACTTGAGGAAAGTGCATTTCCTCTCCTCCTCCAGGTCACTGACTAAAATATGTAACAGGACAATGTCCAGTTGAGACCCCTCAGTGCCACTTGTAACTCCACATCCAGGTGGAATGAGACCCATTAACTGCAATTCTTTAGAGGCTGATGATACAGGTGTGTTTTCACCTATGTAGTAGTCCACTCATCTAGACAATAAAATCCCAGCTTGGTTACAAGGATGCTGTGCAAGACTGCTAAAGACTTGCTAACATCAGGCATCCACTGCTCTCCTCTCATCCACAGATGTAGTCATTTCATCACAGAAGACCTTGCTGGCCATTCTCAATCCCTTTCTCTTTCATGTGCCCAGAGGTAGCTTCCGGGAGTACTTGCTTCGTGATTTTCTTAGTCATTCAAAGATTGATAGAGAGCAGCCTTGTAATGACATGAGCCAGCTTTCTGAACCCTTGGATGGATTCTGTCAGGTCTCATGAGCTTGTGTGCAACAAGATCTCTGAAGAGATCCGTGGGTTGGTCCTCTTTATTACTGGTAGTTCCTCTCCTCCTTGAACCCTGTCCATAGTCATAAAGGTCTGGGGAAAACCTGTCAGTGAAGACCAAGGCAAAGAAAGCATTGAGTATTTCAGCCTTATCTTTTGTCTGTTATCGCTAAATCACCTGCTCCATTCAGCAGCAGGAGCCACATTTTCCCTGTTCCTTCTTTTATTCTAAATGTACTGGTAGAAGCTGCTCTTGTTGTCCTTGATGGCCTTTGCCGAATTCAGCTGTAGCTGAACTTTGCTTTTCTGTCATTGTTCTTGTCCAGTGTTTCTGTTTTCCTCCTTTGTAACTGTCCCTGCTTCTATCTCCTGCATGTGTCCTCCTTGCACTGGAGTTCAGTCATGAACTCCCTGCTTAGCTGGGTCAGTGTCCTGATATGTTTATGTTGTTTTCCTTAGTATGTGGACAGGCCATTCTTCTGCTTGAAAGAGGTTGTCCCTAAAGACTGGTCAGCTCTCCTGAGCTCCTTTTGTCTTCAGAGCTCTCTCCCATAGGATCAATCCCATCCACCAGTCTCCTAAATAAGCTGAAATTTGCTCTCATGATATCCAGGGTCTGTACTTGGCTACCCTCTTTCCTTGCTCTCCGAAGGATCCTCAACTCCTCTCTTTCATGTCACTGTAGCCAAGGCTGGTTGGTACGGCACGCCAAATGTGGGGCAGGCGTGAAGAAAGAGAAGTGAGGTTTGTTTGTAGGAGTAAGCCTGTGCTAAGGAATAGCCAGAAGGCACTTTGAAGGGTGTGCCTTAAAGTTTCTTCTTACTCTGCACTGCCAAGCACCGTACCTAGCTCTAAGGGCTTCTTCAGCCTCGCTAAAACCCTGGTCTGATTGGAAGGGCTTTATCTGGTTCAGAGGTAGGTGAAAGGCTGCAGGTCCGTAGTCACTTCTGGTACGCCAGTCAGTGAAACTGGGTAATAGGTGGAAAGGTACTGACAGTTTTCTGTCACAGCCTTGATTCTGAATTTTGTCTTGATGGGAGAAGTTGTATATATTGTATTATTTTTTTTTAAAGTTAATAAGATCCTTGTTTATTTAACAGGCTGAATATTCAGAGCTAGTTGAAACATTGCTATCAACTCAACAAGATCCAGTAATTTACCAGCGGTTAGCAGATGCCTTCAACAAGCTTACTGCAAGCAGCACTCCTCCTACACTGGACCGTAAGCAGAAGATGGCCTTCTTAAAGAGTTTAGAAGAATTTATGGCAAATGTTGGTGGACTTCTCTGTGTAAAATAAACAACAAAACTCTATGCCTAATTTAGACCCTTTCTGCAAAATGCACTGAGAAATGCTGAATGCTGACTAAATCTTGTACCTGTCTCTGGGTTCTTTGCAGCCATCTCAGATTCTAGAGAGCCTGGAAGTTTGAACATAACACAATGGAATAGGAGAGGTCAACTTTGAATCAGCTTCTGCTATTACGTGTTAGCTGCAATCTTGTGTGTGGGAGAGAATGAACAGAAAAATTGAATTTAAATTTTTTCCATATATGTGCAAACAGATGTGGGCACAATGAAAAATAAATTCAGTGCCTTCCCCCCCCCCGCCCCCACTGGTTTAAAATATGAGTGGCCAGATAAACATACAGATTTCTTTTCTACCCAAAATCATGTTAGAGTGTGATGCAAATAAGTACAAAGCTCTAAACAGTTTAGCTGGTTTTAAGCTTTATTTTTCCTCTCTTAAAGTTTGAGTTTGTGTTCCAATGGGGAAGAAAAACCAAATGGTATTTTAACTTGTGTTTTGTTCTGGTTTTCTACATCAACCTGACATTGCATGTTTCATGCAGTACAGGTTTTTACATTATGTTCTGCTGCCTAAAGTTCAGAAGAAAAAAAGGTGTATATTTTTGTTCCCCTAAAATGAACTTTAGGAACTGTAGCCATTTCATTGCCTTAATTTAAAAGGAAAAAAAAAAGCTCATATACTTTAGATAAGAAATTTAAGGCAAGGTTTGACTCTTCGGAGTTGGTCGAGGATGTTGGCATTAAGCTGCTGTGTACCTGTTACAGCCCTTCATGTTGACGTGTCATTTTGGAATGAGTGTCTAATGCAAGGTTCACGTGTAGTTTTACTTTCAGTATCTGTTTTGATTCACACCCAGGTTGCACGCAGCTGCAATGTATTTCTACACTGAACTGTTTGCTTAAGCAATAACAACTCAAAAGGTGTCAATTACTGGCAAACTTGTTAAAGTTGGGGCATTAGCTAAAACAATTATGCTAGAACGGGGCATCAAACCCTGTTACTCAAGGGCCATATTTGTTTGACTCGAGTCGAGAAAGGTAATTGGGATGTGTAGTACTGTGGGGATTTTTGATTGTGCTGAATCTAGCTCCACTTCTGCAGAGCCCTCCCAGCTGCTCTGCTCTTGCTCGGTTTTTATATCAGCACTTTAGCTATTGCGACAGCAGAATATAGTGCCCTGAGGATAGTGGACCAACAAGGGGGAGCAGCACACAAATACAAAAGCAAGGCCTGCTTCGTCTCCAGTCGTGAGCCAGGGAATACTGAAGCAAACACAAATGCTGCACGTCTTGTAAAATCGATTTTTTGTGGAAATACATGGAGGCAGAAGTGGGCCCTTTTGTTTAAGACCTCTGCTAGATTATCCTGTTGAGCATTTCCCATGTGTTTTTAAAATTCATATAAAATGTACAGTATACACCTTTACGTGGCTATGTATAGCATCATGTTTGCAACTCTGTGCCATCCTTCAGCTATTCATCTCAAAATTAGTCACAATAGCCAGAATTTTTAGAAGATGTAAATCTGTAATACTGTGCTATAAGTGACCTAAGGCTTTTTTATTTTTTAATTAAATCCATACCCGTCTCAAGCATGGATCCACAAGGCCAAAAATGACATCTCTTCATTATACTTTACTTTTTTAATTTATGTGAAAACTGGGCTGGGGTAGATTTACACATTAAAAAGTGTCCATAAAACTTGTACCTTCCCAGCTAGTATTTTATTTCTAAGATAATTTGCGTAGTATTTTAGAACAGGGGTATTGCTCTCAATTTTTTCTTTAAACTGTAATGCTTTTCTTTAAAAGATTTCTTGATTGTGCACTTGCACAAAAGATAATGCTCCTGGCAGATCCTTCTGTTTTAAAACTGTTCTGATGGCTGATTTTTTCAAAATTTGTCTGGGTTTTGCTATATTTTTGAAACTGCTTCTGCAGTTTCTCTGAGTTTGTACATTGGATAGGGCAGCAGTTCTGAAACCTCGTTTTTCCAGGTGAAGGGCATTAAAGCCTGGGAACATAAGTGGCAGTAGGAGCTGCTGGTTTGTCATGATGTGCTCGATGTCAAGTATCTAGGCCAAAGTCTGCACAGAGATCGTAGCAAATACCTTCAAGTTTTTTGGATCTGACTGAAAAACTCATATTCTTAGTCGTCATTTCGTTGATAACTAGCTCTGTCACTGTCATTTTTTAAATCCTAAAGCTGGCTCAGTATTTAAAAATATTTATTAACTTTAACATTTTGAAATCCTCTTGAATATTGTGATTAATAAATGGGAACACAAACTGAGTTAGTATTCAGTACAAAGTAACGTGCATACCCATTACTCTTCTAATCAGGCCCATTGTGTTGTAACAAGCAGAGACGCGCAGCATCTTTTGACTAGTAAGACTTGCTAAAGTATGAACAGTTACTTTCAAAGACTACTTTTGAAGGTTGCTTGAAACTTTCCTTTGCTATTCATTTAAAATTAATATTATATGTTTAAGGGAAACTCCTTGTAAGGGATTTTTTTTTTGTAATTTTCCTGCTTGATGTTATGCCTAGGCAACATTCTTCCTTTCTTGTTTCTTAGTTTTTTCTTCCATTCTCCCAGCAGGGATCTTTTCATGTCATTTTATGTTTCTTTTAGAGCAAATGCTAAGATGTCTCTGCTTAGTCACTTGTATGAAATTGTTGCAAAAGGTTCTGGGAATAAGTTTTATTAATTCATACTCCTGCTGGCTAGGTGGCTGCTTCCACCTAAACTATTTGGCTTCTATATACCTTCCAAAAAAAAAAAAAAGAAAAAAAAAATCTCTCAGTGATCTTTTACACATCCAGTTGCTGTAAATTTAAATGCAAAAGCTCATTCAAGTCCGTAGGAAAGGCTCATAGACAATTTTCAGTGAACATTGAGAGTTGGCTCCACATAAGTGTTCTGAAATTTTTATAGCATCACTGCATTGATTTTCCATTCACTGTGCAAAGTGAATAATGGTTCTAAAAATGCACCTGTTTTTTGAAGGAAAAAAAGGCAACTCAAACTGAATTACAAATGCTGCATGATGTAAGAAATATATTTGTCTAGATTTTTGTTTTTTTGCTAAAAGAGATTATTGCTTCAGTGTTTTCATTCTGAGACTAGAAATCCAGTAGCTTCTTTCCCATTTTTCCAGCTCCTTCCCCATTGTAGTAGCTAGTTCTAATGCTGGCATAATAATTTTCTGTTGTTCAACCTATCATTTTCGATGCTGGCGAGTACGACCGTCTAGTTGGGTCATGAAACCCAAGACCGCCTTGAAAGCACAGATTCACATGGACAGGGAGAAGTGGACTACTGCTATATGAAACTTCCACTTTCATGTGCATTATGCCTTAATTACCTTCACTGAATTACCAACGGAATCTGCTACTTACTGCCCAGAGGCTTGTGTTCCATTCTTTAGTGATGAAGGGCTCTCAGTTTTCCTCAGGAATGAGAAACTTGTTTTCTCAGCGTGTCTAAATCCTAGTAGTTGGAAGAGAGGGGTTGAATCGGAGTCATCTCTTCAACAGTGCGTAGCACTCACTAAAGCCCCGGTGTTTACGTGGGTAAATCCCTTTATATCTAAGCCATGTAGTTCTAGGAAATAAGCTCACTTAGAGCAGTCAGTTGTCTGCTGACCGCATTTAGAGTCTAATTGTTTAAAAGGTGAAGCAAATTCTAATTTGTGATCTGCAAAATTATTAAAAAGTACCAATTGCAGCATTTATCTTGTAAAACACTTCAAGTAATTTCAGTTTTGGTTAAATAATTACATAAGAAGGGGTGTTTTTTATGGAAGTAGCTTGATGAATATAAGCGCAGGAGTAGGAGCCAGGCTCCTCTACTTTTGTATCAGTTTTTCCACTGGATCCTCTGTGGCCATTGGCAAGTCGCTGGAACTGTGTCATTGTTAAAATAGCGGTAGTACCTACCTCACAGGGATGTTGTGAGGATTAGCTTATGCCTATAAAATGCATTGAGGATCTGAGATGCTATGTAAATATTAAATATTTTAATTTTAGTTGAGGTGTAAGATTTACTGTAATGAAAACAGAAGATTTTTCATAATTACAGAGTCCAGTAGAGGCAGCAGTGGTGCAGTATTCCCCCAAGACTGGTCTACTGCAGTACAGTAGTGCTTGCTGTAAATTGTAGTTATTTCAGTTACAGCCAATTGAAATGATGGCTTCTTCTTAAGATAAGATTCCCCACCAGCGTGCCTCGGTTCCGCTCTAAATAGCGAGAGGACAGTTGCTAGTTATTCAGGCTTTGGTGCCTCTACTTGTGACAAGTGCCACTTGCGGTGGTAGGGGTTTTTGTTTGGTTTGGTTTTTTTACACTTTTCTGCGAGGAACGACCACCACTCAATTTTCCCCGTACCTGTTCCGGTCACTCAGTATAACCAAAGCCTAATGATACAAAACTTAAAGAGCCAGCCCTGCCCCCCCCCTCCCCAATTTGTTTTTAATATTAATAGATTGTACCCTCTTTGCAGTAAATGAGATTAATGCTTTCTAGCACTAATCATGAAACAAATCATGAAGTGTCACTTGCTCTAGAGCCTTAAGCTCTTGGCTGTCTTTCAAAACCCTTTTTTCAATATGAGATTTCTTGGGGCTCTAGCAACTGAGAAGTAAGATATCCCTGGCTTTCCCTTCTCCTCAGTGAATTACAGTAGATGCTGCTTTTCCATTTCTTCCCTTTCCCTATCCTGCTTTTCCTGTTCTTTTAAGCCATTCTTAGAAAAGATTTGGGAGACCCTTCCAACCTCAAGAGAAAGATACTACCCATGCGATTTTTCCAATCTATTACAGCGTGATACTTGAAATTGATAAAATAATTCCTAATAGCATTCCCCAGCACATTTCAATTTCCCATTGAACCATTCTAGAGTTTATAATAAGGAAAAAATACTACCCTCTTTTATTTGTTCCCTTTGTGCAAAATAAGGAACCTCCATGCAGTGAACATGCAGTTTTAAGGCAATAAATGCTAGTACTGCTGTTGGTCAAGTGTGTAAATATTTTAAATGTATAATTCAGTACTATGTTGAGTTTATATATTAAAAACGCAGGGATTGAAGTGCTAGTTGATTTCAAGTATTGTTCTAACTGTACAGTTGAAGATACAAAGTTGCATAAAATACTTCACAATTTGTTGCAATAAGACTTGGGAAATGGAAATGGCTGTGTAATCAAGCCTTATCACAACTGAATTTTCAATTTCGAAATGAACACTTTCTGTATTATTAAGATCCATAAGCAGGAAGAGGATAAAATTGTTTTCCACTAAAGACTTTTATTATTTTGTTTTGGCCATGTGTGATTTGTGTGTATTCTTGTTTAATATTTTTCTAAAACCTCACCTCTGAATCCCTGAAATAGCATTTGTCATATCTCCTTACAGTAGAAACAAAAATAGGGACATTATGGAACCTCAGGCTACACGTTGTGCTCTTTGGCTACTTGTGAATACACGTAGTCATTCAGTGAAAGTTGATGGGGTAACTTTAGTTTACATTGGCACTTAAGGCATGAGTTCGTCCATCAACAGAAAAGAAAAAACAAACGAGATTAAGTGTGCGACAGGAGTATGTCACAATGGACTGCAATTACCAAAAGTGGCTGTGAATATATCATCAAATCAATCTTTTCCCCCATGCTCCAAAAAAAAAGGCTTAATCATGACTTTTCAGGTCACCGTTACTGGCAGTGTTTGTCTACCCAGAAGCAACACTAATTTCTGGGTTTTGAAATTTTTGTGTAGATTTAATCTAAATAGTTTCTGATGATACCTGGCATGGAAATGTTCTCCAAGCTCATAGTCTGTTCCCATGTACAGGACATCCATCAGTATGTTACTTCATATATATCAGAAAAGTTCAGTTAAAGGCAGCAGTTCCTAATGTGCTATAATACAATTACATTTGGATAAGCTACAGCTATTTTCTATTGTTCGCCTCTTACTTTCACGCACTCACATCTTTTAAAAAAAAAAAAAAAAAGCTTCACAAATCCTGAAAGTAAAACTACGCAACAACTATGGTGGTGACAGCTTGCTATACTTTTTGGCCATATGCGTCACTAGAATTTTACTGGTTTCAGAAGTAAAATTTTTGCAATCGTATATTTATTTTGGCCTGATTTAGTTCAGTGAGCATTTTGGTGAAGGACAGAAACATTTAAGGTAATTTTGAGCGAATCCCTGAAAGCAGCTGGTTAGATTAACAGCAGCGTATCCAAGAGCCTTTCATGTAGAAAATGGAACTATTCTGCTTTACCTTAAATATGAGGTCTGGAATAAACTTGAATGATTTGGGTACAAAGTCTTTATTCACACTTGTTTGTGTAAGTGTATGCAAAACCCATCGATTTTGCCTTTAAGAAACTTACATTTGCTTCAGTCGTGAGTGGTGGAGTTGGTGGTGGGCTATTTTGCTTCATTGATTTGCCATGTATCACAAGCAGAAAGGTAGGAAAGCTCATCCTTCCAAGTGGAATTTGTCTGGCAGGTCAACTGAGGAGGAGGTCGTGCATGAACTGGAAGAAGGGAGGAGGAGGGGGAGAAAGTAAAAGGTTTGCAACCTTATGTGGAGAGAAAAAAATAAATCAAGCTAATCTGTAAGAGGAAAAATCCATAATACAGGTATTATCCCATAACTTGGTAATCTTTGTCATCCTGAGAAGGATTAGTAAAAACCTGCCATTTCATCAGCACGTTTTTTGGGGGAAAAGAGGAAGTTCTATTTTGGAATTGTATGAAATGTGATACTACTGGTGTGAGTTTTGTTAATTAAATAATAAATCCTTTATTTGGGGAAACATTCCAGACATCTCCATCTCCAGAGAGAACACAAGTTACCCCCTGTGGCTGATACATAACTCATGACTAGTTTTTCTCCCATCTATATTTGAATCTCGTAGAACAACGGTTTTCACTTTAACATCTATGAGAAGTTGTCGGATTTCATTTTTCTGACACTGTTGCCTTTGCAAGTTAGAGTAAGGCAGAGCTTTAGGTGTGAAGTAGTTCCCTTTTTCTTCCCCTCCGTGTCTGGCCTAGTGTTCGTGGTTGCGAAGGCGTGAATGTTTGATTTGCTTTAACTTACTGGTTTGGATGATGCAGTTTGGGTTTGTGGCGTATTCCAACGGCTTCCGTTCTCTGTGTTTGGTGTTCACTGAATGAAAGTCATCACTAGACTCCAACACAAGTATTGACTTGAAAGCCTCACTTGTAAGTTGGTTTAATAAGTTGTCAGGACACTTGCTTTAATTGTAGAACTGCACCGATACTTCTAATGGTCTTTTGTTCATTCAAATGATTGTTGTAACTCAGAAAAAAACCCCAAAGCCAAAACCCACCACCACACTGTGGAGTCTTTAGGAAGATCCCTGATGTCCTCACACAAGATCAACACTGCTTTGGGGAAGGCTTAACACTCTTCTGCCGCTTTAAGGAAAGACTGTTCTTCTGAAGTACTTTTTGCCTGCTTTTAGGCTGTTATGCACTTTCATGATTTCTTAACAAACTACTGTTAAAAATGTACTGTATCATGGATTTTGATAAGCGCACATGTATTTAAACAATTCACTCAGCCTCAGGAAAGCTGGAAAAATCGGATACCTGTTTTGTATCTTGGTTAAAATGTTTGTTACCTACATCCCTTAAGATGGCCAGATAATGCCTAGATCCTGTAACTATTTAAGATTCCAGAATAGTCTGTAAAAGGAGGACAGTGTAATTTTACTCTAGGGACTGAGAAAATGGTGTCCTCTTATTTTTCTTAGA
>KZ507235.1:74853-86606 GCA_002844005.1 Limosa lapponica baueri
TCCTAAAATGCAACCCCGTTGCCCCAGATGGCTCTGGTAGAGAGTCTGCATGAGGCTGTGCAGGCTGCTCCTGGAGGGACCCAGGGCCTGGGGCAAGCACGTATTGGCCAGCTAGAGCCACAGGGCTCAGGGGCTTGGGAGTTAATAGATTTTAAAGATTCCCTGAGTACCAGAGGCCCTGTGGGTTTCTCTGCTTCCTCCCATCCTCCCCCAGAACTTTCAGGCTTGTTTCTTGACTTGAGAGCAGTGAGCTTTCTGGGAGGGGTATGGATGGGCTCTCAAACGGTAGACTATCTGCTCTCTTGGAGCCAAGGGAATTAACAAGTCCTGTTCACATAAACTCACTTACTTCAATAGTTTTCTGATGTAGTTACTGAGCATGAAAATCTCTTCATGCTGATGGCCTAAGTCAGAATATGTAGTCAATATATGTATGTTCAGAAAAGTATCTTGAATTTTGAAGGTGTTCTTAATAGATGTACATAATATTTCTGCCGTATGTTCCGAGTTACCCCTCCTTGCAACCTCACAGTTAATTACTGCTTGGTTCCTAAGGCCTTAATTTACAAACTGAAAAGAAGACTATTAAAAATCAACTAAAAATATTTATAGAAAAAAGATGTCTAAGATGGCTATGGCTGTGTGCCTTCTTATCTACTGAAACAATGGGTAATGCTTCATCAGCAATTTCACCTGAGGCTTTCAGATCATGGGCATGGATTTAGTCCTTCCAAATGCTTATATGGGTTTACTGAACATAAAATCAAAAATTCAGCTTTTGACTTAAGAACTGCAAGTTTGCATCTGTTTCAGTTTCCTAGTGTAAAAGCATAGATGTGTCCTTGCCTAGGGGATAACAGCAAACCAGATTACTACATGTATGATGCACTTAATAAAAAAGAAAGTTGTGAGATGAGTGATTTTTAACTTCTAACATCTGTCCTAACGAAAAAAGTTCTTGTATAGGGCCTAAAATGGATTGCACATTGTGTATTGTTAGAGCATTGTTAGAAACTGTATTTTCTTTGTGACCCTGCAGTCATTTTTCTAGTAAATAATTTAAATAGTACATAATTTTATAATCTAATTTTAAAGCATTTATGTTTTATTCAACAAAAAAATAGGGTCAAAACTAGCCATTTTGTTTTTACTAGGTAGCTTGACTCCAGAAGTCTCTTGAGTGTGACTAATGGCATAGATGGGTCTTTGGGCTCTGAAGATTCCCTATTCGGCCAACGTGGCCTGAGAAGCCAGCAAGTCAGTAAACGGTACTATGGAAAAGCCAAAAGTTTTGCCCTTATCCCATGTAGGTGCATACCGTGTCAGTGGAATGGCAGAGTAATTATTCTAGTGAATACTGGCGAGTTATCACACAGTGGCAGGTTAATGGTACCATTTTTCCAGCAAGTAGAGAGAAGCTGAGTTTTAGGAAATGTCTTGAAAGCTCTGCAAGGGCGAACAGCAGGGAGGGAAGGGTGGAAGGGGGGGAGACCACGAATTCTGGAGTTCTTGTTGTAATGCAGAGAATAGGGAGAAGAAAAAGCACGGGCAGCTGTACTCAAATTATACTTAACTTTTGAGGTTGCACGCAGCACGCGGTTCTCTCGGTGACTTCTGCACAAAGGCAGGGTTCGCCTTGCTCCGCATTCTGCTAAAGTCATTGCATGTGGACTAGTTCTTAAATCAGACGCAGAGAAAATGGGTTTCTTGTTAGAAGAATCTTTTTCGTTTTCTCCACTACTTTTCACATGCTGGGTTCGTTTTCGTCACCTTCGTTCCACGAGGTGGCACTGTCTCTTCTGGGAAGGACACCAAGGCTTCAGCTTTCCCTCTGGGCAGATGCTGCTCAGCTGCCTGGGGTGAGCAGGGTTAAGCGATACTGTGCAGCGTAATCCCATTCAAGAGTTTTCTGAAAACGTCTGTACTTTTCTGTTAGTATATCCTGTGTCTTTTTGATACGAGTTGTGTTCCATGTTTTTACACGCAAAATACACAAATTTTTGGTGAAGTAGTGTTATCTTAGAAAAACATATTCTTGAGTTTCTTGCCTACTTTTTTTTGTTTGTAGGTGGTTTCTGGCATTCAGAGGAATCTTTTTCTGGTGTGGAAGTAAAAGCCAGGTGATGCTGATCCTAGAATACAAGTTTACTTAATTTTGAGTCAGAATTGAGTAACTTTTGAACATGGGAAGGAATGACCAGTAGCTATCATTATTTCTGAGAGGGAAGGGAATAATTTCTATGGGGTTTTCCAAATCCACAAAAGGTTTTTTTCCTGCAAGCTGATACAAAAAAGGTATATGGATTCAGAAAATCAAGAACTGTAATGACAACTTCCCTGTAAGGATACAAACCAAATCTATGTTGTATAGAAATGGAACAGTGTTGCAGCTGTTCCTGAATTCTCTCTGGAGATGTTATTTCCAATCTGCCTCTTGCTGGTTTTCGAGCTCGTAAGTAGAGGGGAATATGTTTTCTCTTGTTAGGAGGTTTTCCTAGTCAGCTGCTAGACTAAGTCTGCAGTGTCGAGGGAGGTTGTTTAACCTCGGAAGAGTATGCCGTTATTAAAAACATTCACCATTGAAAAAGGGTTAACTTAATTAATATTTTTTTTCTCTGGTTGACGTCTAGAAAAATGGATGATGATGATGATGACATTCCCCAGCTTTCATCCCATACATTGGCTGCCCTCCAGGAGTTCTATTTGGAACAGCAGCAGAGAGAGGGCATGAAGACCTCCCAAGGGTTTAATCAATATTCTGTTGGCTCAATAGAAGAAGACTGGGTAAGAAGCTAAACTTCAGTGAATGAAGCACAGCTAGAGGAGTAGCCTTTACTGACTTTCTTTTGTGGATGGATAATGAAATTAAATTTAAAAGGGGAACACTCAAGATGTTCTTAGAGCAGCAAAATCAAATGATTCATGGACAGTAACACTGTAGGGATATTTGCTTTAATATTAAATCTGGGTATAGTTGTCTGTTCTGCATGTGCTTGGGGGGTACAAAGTGAAATTACCTGAAGAGAAGCATCTGTCCCTCCTGGAAATTTTAACTGCAGCCTGGCATGTGAAGGTAGTGAAGATTCTTCCCTGCGTTTGAGACAAACAGTGTAACAAGATCAAGTGATCTTTCATTTCATATCGTCTTTCTTTGTGGGTTTTATTTCTTTGATTCTGTGGATGGCTGCCTTGCTTTTTTTCTTCTGACTGACTGATTTTTTATTTGTCTCTGGGTTGTTTGTTGTTTTTTTTTTACTCTTTCTGATCTCTTTTGGTTTAGTACTCTGATCCTTTATTTCCTTCTATACTGTTCACTTTTCAAGTTCCTTTTTCCTCTTCTGCCAAAGTAACTCAACTTAAGAGCACATAAATATTGTGCATCTGCACTTTGGGTTTGAACTAACCTTGTCGGTGATTTTGCATCACTTGGTTTCCCTCATACTGCAGTAAATGCTTTGGAAACACACAGTGTAAGCTGCCGGCTGCTTGTCGCTGGATTACAGAAGTAAAAAGGCTATTGGGAAAATAGTCACTTTTCCAGCTTTACCGTTTGTGAGCTGAGAAGTTGCTCTGGACTTTGGTTGTCTTCAAATATGACTCAGCACACCTAACTGTACGTAGCACAGTCAGAAGATTTGATGATGTTTGTAATTGTGTATTATCTTTCTCAGCAACTGAGCCAGTTTTGGTACAGCGATGAAACTGCATCACGCCTGGCTAACGAAGCGGTTGTGGCAGCTGGAAAAGGTGGCAGGTAGGTTTTAATAATTACATTGTAGATTTAACATGTATTTTCTGTAATATTTTGTTTCTACTATGTAGACCGAGCATGCAGTTTAATTCATTACTCAAGGTACTTCATCTTCGTTCAACTGAAATATTGCAGAAATGCTTTACTGTTAATTAATAATTCATACTGACCATTTAGCATTCCATTGAATGTTGGAAGCTCTGCCTTGTAGAAGTTTACTCTGAATCTTTTTATTTTTTGAGAAATACAAAGCACTCCAGAGCATATTAATGACTTGTAATTCTTTTTTTCATACAATGTTTCTGCAGAACAGATGGAAAACCTTGGTTTTCTTCCTATTTTTGTAAGGAGTTGGTTTTAAGTTTTCAAGTGTATATCCTTGCTGTTCTGAAACAAGATTTTCTCTGTAGTTAAGCTTAAGGTCTTTGTGCAGCATGGAAGTTGAATAGGTAATGGCTTTAATACTTAAAACTCTGCTATCAAGTAATTATTGGTTAAAATGGAGGAAGAATAGCTTACATTTTTGGGACTAATGTTTAAAATATTCTCCCAAAGCAGCCCTGAGGACTGCTATAGGGTTTTGTTGTTGTTTGCCTTTTAAATTAATATTCTAAGTTATTGTCTCTTTTTCAGGATTGCATGTGTTAGTGCACCAAGTGTGTACCAGAAACTTAAAGAACAGGATGGTAAAGAGTTTTCCGTGTGTATACTGGAGTACGACAGAAGGTTTTCTGTATATGGAGAAGAATTTATCTTCTATGATTACAACCAGCCTTTGAACTTACCTGAAAATCTTCTGCCACACAGTTTTGACATCGTAATAGCAGATCCACCCTATCTGTCTGAGGAATGTCTTCAAAAAACTGCAGAGACCATCAAATACTTAACAAAAGGAAAGATTCTGCTTTGCACAGGTATAACTAATAAAAATATTAGGTCACCATTAGGCATCTTTTTCTCTCACTCAAAAGACAAATTTACTCAAGTGAGAAAAATACTAACTTATTAATACTAATTTATCATTAATTCAAGGAGGAATATGTATCCTAAGCTTTTTACTGGAATACTTTAGTTCAACCTTTATTTTAAACTGAAGACGTTTTTTAGTAGTTAAAGTCAGGATTTTTTTCATATGGCATTACAGATTTTACTAAATTTTTGAAGTAAAATCATCAAAAATTGTAAAATCATCCTGCAAAGTCCCAGAAATATTTCTTTCTTGTAAGAGGGTCGGTCTCTATAATTGCAATGATTGAATTCTGGGTGTGACAAACACAGGTGCAACTTCTTGTTAATGTCTTAGTGAATTACTACATGAATTTGTGATTTTCTGAACATGTCAGTAGCTGCAGGATTTCAGGTGCCGCATACTACTTAGCATCTAAGGGAGCTAAGTAGAAGCAACGATAAATAGGTTGGAATGGCCTTTACTCAGTGAAGAGGGGTGATTTTAGCTAAATCTTGAAAAACAAAAACAGCAAAAAAGTCAACCTTTTTTTGGTATTACCTGTCCTTACTGGCAAACGTAGAAATTGTGATGGGAATGAATGTATGAGGGAATTCTGCCGCTGTGATTCAAGTAAGGAGGACTTAGGCACTGAAATGCAGCAGGAGGAATTAAAAACCATTGATAAGTGCGGTGAAACCAGAAAATTTACCAATTGTACTTGAAAGTCCTTCTCTATGAAGATGCACTTGCTGGTTTAAGAAGTGATGAGTATCTGCCTCAGTCACGGTGCTTCTAAAACTGTAATCTTCTCACAAGACATCTGAAGACATCCAGCAAACTTTTGCAAAAAAACAAAGGGCAAAACCCCTCTATACATACAATTCGAGGGAAGTCAAGCAAACAGGCAAAATAATATATGGCCAAAGAAAGCCTACTTCTTTCTTTGATTGGACATGGTAGCCGTGCACAAGGATGGTTCTCAGAATTTTTTTCCCTAAAATGGATAGGTGGTCCTTCAGTTTACAAAGTTTGAGAAATACTGCTCAAGGAAGTGATTTCTCATTGTGTGGCTGTAAGTATCGCACTGTGGTTTATTTAAGTGGTAGAGTGTATGTAATCTGTTTGCATTTCTCATGCCTCCCTACCATGTAATTTCTTTGGCGTATAACAAGACGATTGAGTTCAAGTTTCTGTTTTCTATAAATGGGGCACTGATCTTACTCTCTACCTATTTTTATGAAACTTCATTTTCTTGGAGTATCTTCCATTCTTTCAGATTTATGTTATGTTTCCCAATAGATACAGTTGTTACAGAGGGCTGACAATGTAGCTGCTTTAGGCATTGCTTCCTTAAAAAAGGCAGGCTCTCCATATATGCATTTGGGAGAAGCTATTAAAAAAGCCCAAACGTTCTGTTACTGTTTTTCTCACTGAATCCTAATTATTTTTGCTGCAGGTGCGATCATGGAGGAACAGGCAGCAAAGCATCTGGGTGTGAAGATATGCAAGTTTATTCCAAAACACTCACGAAATTTAGCCAACGAATTTCGATGTTATGTGAACTATACTTCTGGACTGGACTGATTCTCATAAGAAGATCTACAACTTTTTCAGTTCAGCTCCTTTCTGTTTTTTATCAGTGACTCCACATTTCTCAATGCTGAGATACTCAGCTCCAAGTACTGATTTCTGGGCCAACTTTAATCAACATGGTGTGATAGCCTCTGTCTTTTAAATGTGCAAGCATTTGCAGTTACTGTGTTTTTTATCTCACCTATTAGGTAAATGGGGACCAAACAATGCAGGTGCTGGATAATGGGAACTTCTCTGTTAGAGTTTCATTCTAAATGTTATTTTTTACAATTCAAGGACTCTTCTTTGACCTCTCTGAAGTGATTTTACCTGGTTGGCTTATAACAACACATAGGTGCTTGCCTCACAGACATCAGAATCGTCATTGCATCAGAACTGATGACTTGGTAGATAGTGGATGGTTGAAAGAGCACGAATGATGGTCTCCTTTCAGTCTTGAGAAATGCTCCCTTAGTATTGTTCTGAAAGTGTCATGTTTTCAGATTCATTATCCAGCAGGCTGATGTTTTCATAAAGGTTAACTAGAAGAGAAAATAGGGGAGGCCTCTGCAGTTGCTTTTAATAATAATCAGAACTACCTACCAGTTGCCAAGTAAGATAAGACTTGCTATCCACTCTTGTTGCCAGACTGGCTTTTTAAAAACTTGCGGTTATTAGTTCACTTTTTCTCCAAAGCCTTGTCACAAACCCAGACTTTCTTTTTGTAAATGATAAGATCTATTTTGTCATCGCTTACCACCATATAAACTTGTGTATGTATGTATGCTGTACTAGAGGAAAAGTAACCTAAGTTAAATGTCTCTTTGCAGCAGTACAGTGCATTTATTTTGTGATGCTTATGTGTTAGTGGGACAGAAAATCATGAGCTTTTAAAAAAACACACAACTGGGCTTTTGTATTTATTAGTTAAGCTGATCTCCAGAGGTGGTATAAACCTGATGCCTCCTTGAAAAAAGCACAATAATGATTTCCCCATTAGAGAGACCTTTACTTTCATTAACAATCCTGTATGTTAGAGAGGCCAAATCACCTGAAATACGAAGTAATTACTGAATAAGAATGCAACACATTTGCCAGTCCTTGCATTGGGCTTCAGACTGTTCATGGGTTCTCACTTTGAGTTACTCTTACTGTTGGTTATGAGATCCTTCTGTAATAACGTGACCCATACATGTTAGTCCTTTAAATCTTGAATCATAAGGGATCTGATTAAATACAGTGCCTGATTTTTAAGAGATTTCGCTATCATGCTAAAGATGATATACATGTATGTCAAGTTTGTAGTTAGAAGTCCTTTTTTTCCAACTGTCCAGTTTTATCTTTGCCTCCTGTTCCACAGAAAACAGCAGAGCAGTAGAACAGAAGCATCTTAGGAATCGTTGAATGTTACAAGGCCACTGAAGTATAATATAATGTATTGATAAGCTCCCACTGCTTCTAATAGACAAAGGTCACATCTTATATTAAAAGTTTGGGCTATAATTCAATCAGTTTCAATCAAAGTAGATGATACATTAGAAAAACTTTCCTTTGGGATGGTAGACATTTTTGGTAGCTGGGAATTTTAAAAGCCACTTTTGACTAACCTTTGACTGGATTACTAATATATTTTTGTGTGAAAGCTGGTTCATAAATTCCAAGGCACTCATCAGTTTTATCAGCTATAAACATACTATACAAAACATAAATACTTGTCTTTACGTTTCTATATTGGGATTGTATAAAAGGCTAACAGAAATGCTCCATCTACAAAATGAAGCACCTAACATGAAGTACCCAGGGAATAAACCTGATTAAGGTTGTGACAAGGTAGATAATACTCATGTTTCTGTGAGTTTCTGCTGTTTGGATGCAGATTTTCCCATCTGGTGGAGTAAACAACTGAGCAGGAATAACGCAGATGGAATATAATCCTCTCTCAGTGCTTGGAGAATTGGGCTTCCTGAGCTGGACACAACACTGGTTCATAAATACCCGTCCAAGCCACTGTTGCTCTGCTTCCTCCCTCCTCTCCTGCCATATAGTGTTCCTGAGTTTCACAACACCAATTTTCTTGCTCTTTAACGTGCCTTGGTTTCTATCAGACTGGTAATAGGTATTGTTAAAATGAGAGGAAGAGCTCGCAGGGAGAATGGAGACCGGGCTCTTCTGACAGTCTCTCTGAGCCCACAGCTGATACAGTTTTGCCTCTCTAACCAGAAGCCATCCTTGCTGCTGAGCCCAGTAAAGCCAGAATCCCCTCTGAAAATGACTTCCCACGGGTGACAAACAGCTGGGTTTAGCTGTTCTCCAGGTGGCTACACTTTTATATGGCCGGTTTCAAAATAAAGCAAACCAGAATGTTAAATGCATAGGTATTGGCACAAATCTATACTTCACAATTGTAAACTGTTTTATGTTTATTACCTCAATGGCTTGCACACCAAGCAGATGGAGACAATGAAGTAACTCCTGAAACTTTAACTACGCTGAGACTTCAAGTAGGACAGGTGTGATTGCCAGAGGTGATGATATTCTTCCCCCGCCACCCACCTAAATCAGACCACACTATTCAAATACAAGCTTCACCTATGTTCCTGCTTTGCTATTAATTCCTTCAGTTGTCTGCTTAGTTTTGGTAAGTGTGTGTTGTTGGGCTCTCTATCTCAGAATTAAAATACAACTTTGCTAACCTCATCAGACACCTTTCTTAAAGAAAAAGTACAACATTCAGTCGTACCAAGAAATTCAATTCACCAATAACTGCTACTTCTCACATGTAGGTCAGATGGCTTTGAAAAGAGGCACTGTGAAGATGAACGATTATGAAAATGAGGGTACACAAAAATCTGTGTAGATGCACTCAACAGAGCAGCCCGTTGTCCACCAGCTTCCCTCTGAAAAGCCCGGTGGGCACAGGCAGCTGCCCAAGCAGAGCCTGACTAGTGGCATTCACAGCCTTCCTCAATGATAGGAGGTAAACTATTTTTGTCATACTTGTTTCCAAGAAAGTAGCTGTGTTTCTGAGAAGGCTTCAAGTCACAAAAACTCGTAGCGAATTTGGACTTTGTGCCATTGCAGTAACTTTTAATATTATGTGACAGCAAAATCTTTTTTTTTCTGTAATAGGATTATTGAAAAAATCTTCAGTGTCAAGTAGATTGGCTTGCTTTATTGTGGATGTTTCATGGATGGATTGTCTATTGGGACAGCCTGTGGTGAAGCGTTACCACCATGCTACTTTTCCAGTGGCATTCAGGACTGCAGAGGCGTATGTGCTACAGCTTCTTGGCTGCAGCCCCAGGTGCTGTGCAGCAGCAGGACATCTCAGTGCCCTGCTGTCAGTGTGAATGTGACACTTGGCAGAGGAAACCTGGGGTCTTGTGCACAGACTGCTGGCTGTAGGTGGAAGAGAATATACTGCAGCTGCCTGCACCTCACCCCAGATGACAAATGAAACGTTTCTAGAAATGCTCAGCTTGATGTTGCATTTCTAGAAATGCTCAGCTTGATGTTGCACGATTAGCCGATCTCCGTACCCCACAATTGTCTTCACGCCTCTGCCTGTGTCCCTCTGTACCAGAGCAAGTGGGAAGTACCTGATGGTTGGTTTTGCCACTCTCCCTTGGTTACACGCAGGGCGCAGCCCCATTTCCGTGCAGTGAGGTGGGAACCAGGGCGACTGGGTTCAGGTTCCAGAAGCCCCTCATCAGCCAGCCTCAGAGCTGCTGCCTCCTTAGATGAGAGTGGAGCGAAAACGAGTGGTAGCTCATGCCACTACTCAGCGAAACAGGTAGCATTAACTAGCTCTCCCTCATGTGCCCTAGTCCAGGTAGTTATGGCTGTTCCCTAATCCCAGTGAGACTGATGAGCGTTTATACTTTCTGAGCACCTCACAGCCTTTTTCCCTTTTCCCCTTGCTGCCTTCATGTTCACGTTTCCCCACGATTCATGTTTACTTGCAGCTGTGGACCTCTGCCTATTCAGACAAACACCTTCGTGTAACGACTGGCTAGTAAACCAAAACTAGCATCTCAGGCTTTTTCTCAGCCTTCCTGAATGATACGAATTTTCCAACCTATCTTAAGTGATAATACAGAGAAGAAAATAATCTCTTTACCGAGGATATTGTTCTGCCTTTTGTGGCCACTAATGTATTCCAGGGACAACCTCATTGAAGGAAAAGATTTTCCTGGCACAACAAAAATTTTCTCAAATCAGCCGCAGCTGCCAGATAGTTTCAGCTTTGAATTGTTTGCATTTATTGGGCCTGGAGTTGGTTCAATGAGGCATTTCATGTCTGCCTTGTGTCAACAGTTTGTGAGCCTTGAAGCAACTCCAATGAACCCTCCCTCCCCCCCATGCAAATTAAAGGCAAGGCTGCGGCAGCTCTCGGTGGAAAATGTCACACTACACTTTTAGAGAAACTGATATAAAAACACGATGTGTGACGATCTCTTAAAAAAAAAAAATCCAAACAAACGCTAACTACATTTAATACTCAACCTTTTCCACATGAGTAATGTGGAGAGGGTTTATATATGGAAGGATATTTGGAAGGTTAACAAATGTTTGTGTAGCTAATAGTTCTTGATGTTAAGTACTACAAACAGTTGTTCACTAACAAATTGTCATCAAACAGTTGTTCACGTTAAAACATAAACATAGCTTTTAAGAGACACCTAACTGGAAAGCTGGATCAGGAAGCAAATTGGGCTCAGCTAAAAAGTCTGTCACAGAAGAGGGTGGGGATTAAAAAAGGAAAATGGGCTTCTGAGTGAGATAACGTGAGGTTGCCTGTAACCACAGGAAGCTTTCTGCACTTGTTGCAGTACGACAAGAAGGAGGTCGCCAACATACATCATCTATTGATCCACTGAGGTTTTGCAGTTCGCTAACACTTTCCTTTCAGTCATCCAATTCCTGAAGCTATATGTAAGTTAAAGCATCTGTTTTTCTGGATTGGCAAAACTGATCGTGTTCCATTTACCTGATCTTAGCCTGTGACTCCCAGGAATTCCCACAATATGCTCTAGTTACTTGAAAACCTCAAACTGACTCCATGATTTATGCCTGTGGGACAAGTGAGTTGCAACAAAAAGTGAGGGTTTTTGTTTTTTTTTTCTCCACATCATGCGAATAAATCCACGTGCTCTAGTAACTAATTTGTTGCAGACAAATTTGTACAACAAAAGTGTGTGGGCAGACAGATGAGTTTTGCTGGAGGGCAACGTTTAGCCAGAACTTTAGCTGGTAGCCCTTCTGGGTATTTACAAAAGGTTAAGGGCTGTGTGGTTTGGGATTTTATGTTGTTGGGGTTTTTTACTGCCTTTTACTGTGAAGACTTTGCTTTCCATGCTGTGGAGCCTGAAGGTACATCTTCACCCCTCTCTGAAGTGTGTGTGCGGAGAAAAATCCCCACAATTTAATAGTGAAACTGTAAGATCTTGGACTGCTGAAGCATCATCTAATGCAGTGCTT
>KZ507236.1:5980-19425 GCA_002844005.1 Limosa lapponica baueri
TGTCCATGGCTCAAAGGCCAGTTTTTTCCTTGAAGCACAGATCAGTGCTGCGGACACAGGTATTTCTTTGGGAATGTTACAAAAAGTGGACACATCAGTCTCTCATCACATCTCCATCAGCTGAATGTTTCTGCCTTCTCCTTAGAGCTACTGCCTTATTCCCTTCTCGGTCTCCATGGCTTCTCTCCAGTGTGAACACTTCTCTCTCTGCTCCAGTGCCAGTCCAGTGCTGCGCCTCAAGGACGAGGCTAGGTAGTGCGTGCAGTGCCGTGCAGATACTGGAGACGACTTCTTACTGGGCGACCTCTGGCTCTGCGGGAAGTCTAGTTGCGGCAATGTGGCATTCAGACGAGGCCACTGCCTCAGCATCTCCCCAGGGTCTCCAGCAGCTTTTGCCACCTATACCCACAATGTTTTTACAAAGGGCAAGGAAGGGGTAGGAAGAAGGCAATACCAACAGACTGAGAAAACAATTAATAGACTTCACTGGAATCTATGAACCCACTCTTTCTTAGCCAAGTCCCTCCTTTCTCCTGGAAATTTGTCCCAGTTGTAATAGATGTAAAGCCATTTATTACTTCAGAAATCTCACTGTTTAAAATTTACATAATTGGCTTCATATGAACAAAATCATCTAGGAACACAGAGAAGAAAAAAAGAATACTAGAGGAACTGTATGTGTAAGTGAGTGGCCAGATATTTGTGTCACAGCTGCACAACTGATTTGACGTAGTAGGCACAAGCAGTCTGGTGAAATGACCTGTTAACATAGCCCTTCTTAGAAGAGCTGATAGAAAACAAACAAAAAATTGAATCAAAAAAAGATTCTAAATATTTCTCCTGGGTTTTTTTGTGTTTTTTTTTTCCAAATTTGACATTTCCAAAGAAAATGTGAGTTCTTATGTAAAATTCAATCACAATACTCTTCTGAAATGTAGAAAGAATAAATAGTAAAGAAAACAGGCAATTGACCAATTAATCAGATGCAGTTTTTCTTCTCTAAGTTCAGCAAAATATTTTCAATTGTTGTGAATTAACACTTACCTGTATTGTCTTTCCTTACAGGATCTTAACAGGCTTTCACAAACAATAGGATGTCTCAGCATCTTAATGAAATTCATAAGGAACCAATAAAAATCCTTACACATGCAGTAGAGCTAAATACAGCCATTTCTTAAATGGAATATGGCATGCTTTCAGCACATAATACTATAGTCCATCTAGTGAAAAGGCAGAATACCACGTTCTATTGAAATTTAAAAGGGAAGGCATATAGGAACATTACATTCACACTTGCTTTTATTATGTGTTTAGGTAGTTAACGTTAACATTCCTGTTATTAGTAATGACTAAAAAATCTCAGTTCTAGTTTCATTCTGGAAGACTAACCCCTGGCACCAGAATGAAAATATGATTCAGAAGAGACTCTGGTGGAATCTGTGTCACTATGAATACATCCTGCAAGCACAAATACTGTCCCAGGACCTCACCTGTCCATCGTAGCCTGCTTATGCATATATTCTAGACCATAGCTCAATACCTGAGATCACATATGCTTGCCAGATCCTCCTTCAGGAAACCTGGGTCTAATTAGGCTAGCATATTTTTACTCCAACCCTCCTGTGATGGCTTTCATCACATGGTTTGACTTCTCCCCACTACAGAAGTCAGATTTGCCCTCACTTGATCATCATTAATGGGTCAAAGAGGAGTAAATACAATCTACTAATCAGGCAGGCTGGGAAAAACCTGGGTCAGTTGCCCTTAAGGATTGCAGCTAAACTTTCCAACCATAGGCACATGCAAGTGGAAGCTCCTTAAACAGATAAAATCTATTTGTCTCCTTTCTACCTTCAGGAGAAAAAGTGCAACTTAGACCTCCAAGCTTGGTGTGAAATGGCAATAAATAGCCATGCTCACAGCTTGGGGGCATTCTTTCCTCAGGGGGACAAAAAATGGGGAATGAGGCATGGTGATGCTCTGCTCCAGTCTCATTTGAAGATAAGGGATATGAGGAAAATACATGTGCATACACACACAAATATTGCTAACGCTGGAAAAATAAGCTTCGACTTTGGAAAGCTTCCTAACTTCATCTAGAAATGCAGAGGCATCACAAAAGCCTCATCCACTTACCCTCTTCTGGAACACAGCTCATCTTGGGACGACATACAACACATATGAGTAAGAGCACAGAGCACAGGGAATATAGACAAAACACTTATCTTATTCATTCATTCTATTGTGAACTTTGTAGCCCACAAAAAAATGGGACTGTATTTCTTGCCCTCTTCCTGACACTACAATGTACAAGATCATGTCTGTTTACAGGTTAGAGGAACCGTAGCTCCAAGTAGATACTGAAGCAGACATGCTGTGAAGCACAGATCCATTTCACATGTTCACTCTGCTTAGTCATTTGTTATTTTTATATTGAGTTAGAATGAAATCTGTCCTAAAAATCATTGATGTGCAGTTGCCGTTGCAAATGTGGTAGTATGCTGACAGCACCCTTCAAAACGTCCCTGAAAAGGAGCAGGATGTAGGAGGAAAGAGTAAATTAGAAGGATACAAAAGGACAGGAAGGTGGCAGGTGGTCCAAGAAAGTACTGAGAGCCTTCATATGTGCTGCAGCATAATTTCTTTCATTGTAATGAAGAAGAAGCTTGCAGCATGTGATCTGCTGTGTCCTGAGATGCAATTGCAGCCAATGCTAAAACTTCCATTGACTTCAGCAGGATGAAGATTTTACCCCAAGCCAATTTACAAGACATATATTTTGAGTGAAGTGGAACTAAGGACAACAGAAAATTACATGTCCCTAGCATTAAGTAGCTAGAAGGGATCCCCAGCCACCTCAGAAGAACCAAGGAATAACCATCTCCCTTTTACATCAATGCACATATGTTAGATGTATCTTAATTTGAAATGATGGCAAGAAGAAAACTCTGGGAAAAATAAATTTCACAGGTCAATCAGAGAGATAAATAAAACTTTTCCAATTAAAATCTTCTGAATATTTTCTTCTTCCTGGTCTGCCAAACTTCTAGAAATCACTTTGTGTGCTCATAAAACCTTGGTTTGCTTTTCTCTTGTGCATATATTCCTATTTAATTTAGCTTGGTGTAAACTTAAGATGAGAAAACACAAGTTATTTTCATCATGAATATATAGAATGTGGAAAATAATCACAACAGCCTTTCTAAAAAAAGAAAACTGAAAAAGAAATACATGAAGAGAATAACATTGGATAGAACTGGTAAAAATGAAAACCGAGAAAGCATTTGCTTCCCTAAAAATAGAAAAAATTTTGATCAGGAAAATGAAATATTCGCAGCTTTATTCTGCCTTTTTGACTTGTTTTAATATCAGGAATGAAATACTGCACCCTCCAAATGGTATTTAACTCTGCACTGCTTGTTACATTTTCCATATTTTCCTCACACAAAACAACCCAGAAGCAACTGAGAAAATAACATAAGGCAATCCTGGCAGAAGTACCATCTTATCCAATTGAAATATGAGCTATCAGAGAAAGAAAATTTATATTTGCTAAGATTCAATAAAAATGTCAAGTCCTGTGAAATAATGTGAACGCCTACTGAAGTCTTTGTCTTTTTGTTGTTGCTGTTATTGTTCTCTTTTCTTTCTATTCCTTCCTTGATTTGGACTTTCATGTCTCATGAGTTGATGCTTAGTGAGAGATGTAAGATATCCCAGATATATAATGAAATGTGTATTAAATTATTTGGATTATAATCAATAACTTTTAGGAAAGTTCTTGGGAGAGATTTTTGAAGACAACACTTCCAAAATCTGTGCAGCATCTAGCCTCATCAGGCCAAAATTACACGAGTATCTTCTCCCTGCTGTTAGATGGGGCCAACTGGGGGATGCTACCACATTAGAAAAAAATAAATGCTTACACCAGTCTTGTAACACTCTTCTCCTTGCTAATAGGAGACAGAACAACTACTATGGGGCTTTCCACTCTCCTAGTACCTGTTCCTGCCTGCAAGCCCTCACCCACAGCACACATGGGGAAGCAAAAGCAGCACAGTGAAGGCTGCAGCAGAACGGGAAGGCACTGGGGGTGGGTTACCTGCATTAAGTTTATTCAGGCTGTAAGAAAGCATGTCAGGATGCTAATAAGTTATTCAATGTGGATCCAAAGTGTAGCATGTAGCAGGTTTTGGGAAGTGGAAGCTAAGCTGTATACCTAGGTCTGGGGTGTTGCAAAACCAAAGAAATCTGGTTTTTTTAAGGCCCTATGAAGTATTTCTTCTTATGATTGATTAAAAAAGGATATGTTGTCTGTGGAAGGTATAGTGAAACCCAGCTATTTCGCATTTAGAAAAACCCTCTCTGCTTTACTCTTAAAAAAATTCATGGAGATATTAGCTCTGCTTTCTGATTGCAGTAACTCTTGTTTTAGAACTTTTTCATGGCGATCAAATTTTCCTACTGAACAAAATTAAGTTCATTATTCTTACTTTTCCAGAGGTAAACTGAGGTATTTAGTGCTAACATGAAACTTACAGTAAACATGAAGTATAAATGACAATACATGATCCACGGCAGTAAAAAATAGGAAGCATGACAAATTTTATAGTGGACTGCTGTACTTTCTCTCATTCTTCATTTTTACTCACATCCCAGATGTTAGCCAGATAAATTTGCACCTCCCTTCAAGGCTTTTCTTTCCCTGTCTCTTAATAAAACACGGCTGTCTATAGTTTGTTAAACTGCTTTTGTTTAAAAATTCTACAGCTTGAATGTGATACAAGGTTATACATTTGTTTTTCATATTTTCTACCACAAAATTTTGATGTAAGCGAGAGAAGATGTGTCATGCGACATTTTATAGCCACTGAGAGGTTAGTAGTATTTATTTAAAGAAAATAATAAATTGTGTCACTAGAATCCATCATTTCTGTAATGACCTAGTCAACCATTTTATAATTTTTTCTCGTTTAACTACGGCAAGCTGTTTGCTTTATGATTCCTCCTAGCCTTGGGGATATTTACTGCTGCAAGTTTCCTATTCCTCTTATGTTCCTGAAAGGAACCTTCTGAAGTCTGATCCAAGGAATGAACCAGTGAATTCACTAATCCCACTCCTGCTTATAAGTTAAATAAACATTGCTAAGGAACTCAAGGGTGAAAAAGCAGGATGTCTTCACCAAGGCATTGTGAAATTTGCATGTCCTGTCTGGGGACATTAAACAGCACTGCTAATCTATAATAGCAAAAGATATTGGGAAGACTTAAAACTTGCGTGGCGTGAAAATGCTGAGGAAAGATTTAATGACTTCTATCTTGTCTCATGTACATTTAGAAAGAGAAAGAGGGAATAATGTGAAAACATACAGTCTTTAAGAATTCTCAGCCACTGTTCAAAGGTGTCGAGAGTCAGACACAGCCCTTGTGTAGGTGGAAGACCAAGCGGGAAGCAGATGAGCCATTTAAGACACACGACGAATGGAGTTCAGCACGCAGATGTGACCGACACATATAGCAGTTCAATATGTGTACTTAGTCTGAAGCAATCTTTTAACGAGGCAGAGCCTCAGCTGTTCTACAGCTGTCATAGTGTCCTCAAACCAGGACAATAGCTCGGCTGAAGGCCCTTCGAAGTGACAGCAGCACCCATCAGAACCCTACTCCTGTTTCTGAATTCAGCTACTGCAAAGTGTTACTGAGGTGCCTTGAGTGCTTTTTCCAGATGTAATTTCCATAATTAATTCTCTCTGTGAACCCATCTGAACCTAGGACTAACATTAACACAAGCAAATGAAACTGGTTCACCTGTGAGCAGTTGGTCACTTTGTACATGATGGCACATGAGAAATCGGTTTTGAAAATGAATCCTTTGCAAAATTTTGTGTTCAAAACAGTTGTAAAGGCTGAACTAAAGGCTGGTGTTGAATTCTAACGGGTTTAAATTGTTTGTATTCTGGTTCAACACAGATTGTCATGATGAGTTTGCTTTCTATAACCCATTCCAGTTCTTGATCTTAATGCTTAGAAGGGAATTTGGAGTGACTGTGGAAACCTGAGAACCTGAATTATGAACAGAATAACTTTTACTAAGCATTTTCTCTCATTTTTGCATAGAAGTTGCATATGTAATATGACTGAAATGAGGCAGCCACGGGGCTATGCAAAACATTACACAAGTGTAATTCATGTTTCATGAGATCCTTCACAGAGAAGGGAATGGTTAAAGGGAAGAGTAAGTTATATTAAATATTTAAGAATCTGCCACATTCCATAAAAGCATTAGCAATACAGTAAGCAGCTAGCAGATGGTTATTGTTGCTCTTGTGCTCTTAAATTACTCTTTAACTATTTAGATTAGGATAAAAATAATGCAGACAGCAGAAAGGAAGTGGTGGGATCTAACAGTGGAGAAGAGTGAGATCATATATTCTGAGAAAGAAAATTATTTTTGAGCAAATAATTGCTACTCCTAGATAAAAAGCGTATTTTGTATTCCAAGTGTATTTTGTACTTATGAGTTCCTTGACTGAGAATCAAGTCAAAGGATCCAACAGAGTTCAAATACTCCACAAAAGTCATTAACACTTTTGCTTCTATTTCACTTGAGCTTTCTGTAGAACAGAGACGTGACGGGTTCTGTTGTGTTTGAAAATATCCTTGTTTTAATGGGAACCATTGCAGTATCAAATACCAATAAGAACAGTTTAAGTTTTAATACTCGTTTCATCATTTTTTCCTCAATTGATCAAACTTTGTACTGATTCAGTTTTAAAGATCATGCTTTTCCTAACTCAGGATGTGATTTAAGCTCTTCATTAAATACTTCTAGTATTACTCCACAATGTTTGTTGCCCTTTGATAGTGTGTGTAAGTGTGTCACACATGTAGGAGGAAAAGTATTAGCTACCTGAAAGTAAGCATTTTAAAAATGAGCTAGGTATACAGAAAAAAAAAGTCAAGATGCTGCTTTTTCATGTTTTTATGTCAAAAAGTAGCCAATCAAGAGGTAAAGAAATATACTTTTGACCTTGACATAGATTGTACATAAATTGAGGCAGAAAGAATGAAGTAGCTGCAATGTTTATATGAAACAAGCTGCAAGAATTGTACACAGCTCTTCCTAGCCACCTTGGGATAGTCACCCCAGCAGCTGTGCTCTGTTTTCCTTATGCTGTTTGTTTGAAACCAGAATTAACTGAAAGTTAGAGCAAATGTCTGAGAAAGCGTTAAACAAATCCCATACTCTTTTGAATATCATAAGTGAATGCAGGGATTTCCTAAATGCCAGCTTACTCCAGAGTTTGAGAACCTTTCTTATTTCCCCAAAGGTCTTGTTTATGTTCTTGCAAGAACAGATATCCTAGGGTGTGGTAATTAGAATTTATAAAGCCAGCATAAAGATGGACCATGGCTTTCTACCATGAGGGGATGGAGGAGCATGAAATTCTAATAAATAAATCTTAGAGAAACCAGTTGCTTCTCCCCACTCCCCTCAGCCGCTTCCTTTTTCTCCTTTCTTTCTGGCAGCCGCAATTTGATTTGGTTTTCACCAGTTTACATTGAACCCTTTAAAAATATACTGCAACAATAGTGCCTAATCTAATAGTGCCTTGGTGGAAGGCAATAGGAGGAGAGGAATGAATTAGCTGGCATGGACAGGAATACTTTGGCAGCCTGCAGTCAGCCATTTATGAACAAACAGAACTGAAAGGCCTTTGTTGATCAGCCCACTGATGTTCTGCAAAGGTGGACCACGATGGTCTCCACACACTCCCATGTCTCCACCTACCCATCTCTTGTTCCATACTGCGTGGGACAGCCTTTGGACTTAGAACCAACATACTGTCTGGAGCACTGAGATCTTCTCTGACGCTGAGCTTACAGACATTAATATTTATATACCTAGCAGAAAATCCTTTGTTTTGAGCACTTATATGTTAGGTGAGGTACAAATATATCAGAAAACAAAAATAAACTTGCCTGGGACATGACCCAGAAAGACCAAGCTCAGACAGGCAATGGCAGGTGAGGACAAACAATAGGAAGGCAGAGAAATAAGAAGGACTGATGAAGGTGAAATCTTCAAGACAGCAGAGTTCCTCAGACTAGCTTCTCATAGAAGAAGAAAACTTTCTATTCCATCCCCCAGTATTCTCCCTACTTTCTTCTCCTCCCCTCCCTCTGTCCCTCCCTTTCTACTTAGATTGCTACTGCTCATCCATCCATCCTCTTCCCCAAATCTCACCAAAACTAAACCATGTCATTTGTAATAGCCTTGTTTTAACTGTATTTCGACTGCAGATAAAGCAATCCAGGGTTATGGGACTGTAGCTGAGGTGACTTCGAGAACGTGTATATACACATCATTTGGTTTGATTAATCCCAAATTCTAGACTCATATTTGTAGAAATAATAACTGCACCACAGCCAGATATGTCAATATAATAGGATTAATACCACACATATGCCAATATTTAATTTGGATTTCTAGAGCCACAAATTACAGATTATAACGATACAGGAAAAAAATTAACTGTTTCCATGCACAAACTGTTGGAGCTGTGGAACCTGAGTTAATGTAAAGAAGAAGACTAGAAGAGATGGGAATAGGCTAATATGCATTTATTATTGGGTTACTGTAAAGAATTGAAAATAAGGATTTTGATATATTTTTTGCCATAACAGCGATTTCACATTTTCTAAATAATTGACATATTTTTGGCAGTTTAGAAACTGATAGCTGTAGAAAAAAATATTCAGCAATAGAGGTGCAATGTTTTACAATATTTAGGCTAAGGGTGACAAAAAATTACACTTATAGTTGCTATTCTGCACTGTAAATTGCCTGACTTGCAGTGCAATCATTCACAGCATGAAAAAGTTAGTCTTTATAGGATGGGGGTCCTCTTGCTGACAGGCAGAGCTGAAAATGTGGGAGTTTGTATCCAAACGCAAGTATGATTATATGCTCAATATTTCAATATTGCAAGTGTGTTCCAGGTGGCAAACACTTGTGTTTTTCTCAACTCTCAGTAACAGGAAGATAAGATCTCCCAGGGAAAGAATTGGCAGTTTTGCATAACTCTTTAAAAATCCATGCTTGGGGAATTTTTTTTCCACAAGGATGACTTTTCTCTGTGATGTGAATAGGCATAACTCTTCTTTTAACCCCTTAGCAGAACTAACAGAACAAGGCAACACACAAGACATAAAACGCAATCAATGAACAGTTAGGCCTAATTTACGTAGTAATTTACGTCATAATTTACGATGTAATTTATGTAGAATTTTTAAATTTTTAAAATTTATGACATAATTTACATAGAAAATTGAAATTTTTCCAGGTCTGCTTTAGAAAGAAAGGTAAAATTTAAAAGAATTATCCTACAATTGGAAAGGTGAGGCAAATACATCTCATACTTAAGTTCTTGTGACAAAGGAAGTATTATTGAAAAAGAGATGATCCTAAAAATGATGGCAGATTTGTCCATCTTTCTCAGTAGTTCAGAGATGGACATTATTGATCTCTGGTGAATGATGGCCAAAATGTTCTCATGGATGAAAGTAGCTTTGCTTAAGAATTTTGGAAAATATTAACTCTGTAAGTACAATATTAGGTGGCGGATACTTAAGGAAAAGATACTCAAGGAGAAAATCCAGACAAGTCCTATTTAAATACTGTGCCACAGAAAGTGAGAACAGCATTCCCTTAGGATGGGTGACAATTTCGAAAAAAATCCAGATTTCAGGAGCAGTGCGCATCTCTAGAATACAAACTCTTCAAAGGAGAGGAAAAAAATAACTGAGAGGAAAAAAAATAATTAAATCTTCTTCATTCCTGCCAGTCTGCAGTTAATTTTGGCTGATTGCTAGAGGAGAGCTTTACTTGCAGCGTCAGCTAGTGGCTATGGAAGAAACTGATTAAAGCGTGAGAATGCAGGGTTTGATTTTTCTGATGAAACTTGAAAGCTGATGCCATGGGCTGGCATGGGCAAACAGCTTCTGATAAAACCCATCCGCTGGCGGTAGCGGAACATCACCATATTCCTTTGCTGTTTTTCACCCAGTCCCTCAGTGATTTCTGTGGAAGGTTTCCTTTCCTGTCCTTTGACATTCACTTTCTGGTCTCGAGGGAGTCACATTAATCTCTCTGAACAAGATTTTAGTTTTCATTTGCATCTTTTTATTTCTTTCCTTTCATGGCAGTTTCCATAGACTTGTTCAGATCTTCAGCTGAGGACCCAGCCCTTAGCACAGCCAGTATTATTTTTGTTATTTGTATTTAGGTCAGCTCTAAAGGAGACCAACTGAAGATGAAGGCTCCCTCTTGCAGAGCTCTCTGTATGAAGACAAAACAAAGAAAAGCTGCTGTGCTCCGATGAAGTTTCAGGTTAAGCATTGTATTGGGTGTGCGTGGCAAGGTTTTCGTACAAGAGGGCTACAGGGGTGGCTTCTGTGAGAAGCTGCTAGAAGCTTCCCCCATGTCCGATAGAGCCAATGCTAGCCAGCTCCAAGAGGGACCCACTGCTGGCCAAAACTGAGCCCATCAGTGATGGTGGTAGCACCTTTGTGAGAACACAGTTAAGAATGGGGAAAAAAAAAAGAACAAACTTGCAGGCACAAAAGCACTTGAGAGAGAGGAGTGAAAATACATGACAGGAACAACTCTGAAGACACCAAGGTCAGTGAAGAAGGAGGGGGAGGAGGTGCTCCAGGCACCAGAACAGGGATTCCCCTGCAGCCCATGGTGGAGACCACAGTGAGGCAGACTGTCCCCCTGCAGCCCATAGAGTTAATGGTGGAGCAGATGTCCACTTACAGCTCATGGAGGACCCCATGCCTGAGCAGGTAGATGCCCAAAGGAGGCTGTGACCCCATTAGAAACCCGTGTTGGAGCAGGTTTGTTGGCAGGACTTGTGACCCTGTGGGGGACCCATGCTGGAGCAGCCTGTTCCTGAAGGACTGCATCCCTTGGAAGGGACCCACACTGGAGCAGTTCATGAAGAACTGCAGCCCATGGGGAAGACTCACGTTAGAGAACTTTGTGGAGAACTGTCTCCTGTGGAACAGACCCTGTGCTGGAGCAGGGGAAGCGTGTGAGGAGTTCACCCCCTGAGGAGGAAAGAGCGGCAGAGACAGCGTGTGATGAAGTGACTGCAACCCCCATTCCCTGTCCTCCTGCACTGCTCGCAGGGCATGAGGTAGAGAAAATCGGTAGTGAAGTTGAGCCCAGGAAGAAGGGAGGGGTGGGAGGGAAGGTGTTTTTAAGATTTGGTTTTATTTCTTATCCTACTCTGATTTGATTGGTAATAAATCAAAGTAATTTTTCCTCAAGTTGAGTCTGTTTTGCCCAGGGCAGTAACTGCTGAGTGATCTCTCCCTGTCCTTATCTCAACCAATGGGCCTTTTGTTATATTTTCTTGCCCCTGAACGGTTGAGGGGAGTGATAGAGCAGCTGCGCCTTGGGAGTGATAGGCACAGACCTAGTGTCCAGCCAAGGTCAACCCACCACAAACATAAAGATGACAGGATTAGTATTGAACCTGAAACTTAATATTGATTCCCAAACATTTTAAGAAGAAAATTCAAGGAACCAGCCCAAAGATACTTGCCTGCCACAACAACTGCTAAAAAATATATATCTTATGGAATGACTTAGCTGTGTGACAAATGTAAGTGTGGAACAAGATAGCAGGTATGACACAGGGCACTCACATGCTACAGTGACAGATATGAGCTGTAGATAAAATACAGTTTTACAAGTGTAGTAAGAAAATAAAATAAAATAAACAAGTAGAAGAAGAAAGGCTGATATGCAAGGTCATGAGTAAAGATGTAGGAGCAGGGTAATTACTTTTTAGGGCAGACATCTTCCTTAACTTGCCTAAGCTGAGCAGTTGACTCTCAAGAACTATTTAGGCATCTTCTGGTTAAAGGTTTAAGGACAGAGGAATGCAAACAAGGACTAGACCTTTGCCCTGTTCACTTACATTACTGAGTAAGATAGTTAAATCTACACGAGTTACTCAAGTATGATCATACCATCTTCTGCTTTTTGGGGTAAATGGCGCTTAATATGTTTCTTCTAACCTTTAGCTATAGAAAGTCCTAACTGTATAAAATATCCTGTGACTTAATTTTAACAGATATCCTATATTATCTTACAGAAAATTCTAGACTTAGGTCAGATAAAAGATTTAGGATTAAATAACAGAGGTACAGCAAGTAGTAATAGCTGCTACTGACCAGCATCTAAAGAGAATGACAGCATAACACCTGCCTACTCACTGGTGAGCTTTTGCAGTCAAAAATTACATCGCCTGTACACACAATATTAGAAGCTGATTGAAGAGCAAGCAAAATTATCACATTCTCAAAAAGTCCCTAAAAATGGAAAAGTAATTTTTGGAAAAGTAGTTTATGAAAAAACCAGTTGATTGAGAAATGGGCTGAAGTTTCCAAGACAATATTTTCTCCACTTTTGTGGTGAAAAATTTGGAGGTTGCTTTCTAAGTACTACTGTCTTGGTTTGAGCAACACTGCATTATTTTCTCTTTCAGTAATTTTATTTTTCAGTAAAGTCTCTTCTAATGCTTGGGAAAACTGCACTTTTAGAAGACTCTAGTGTCTGAATTTGTGAAGTTATTTACTTTATAACCAGCTATGGTATGCGGGTTTCAAGGTCTCTGTGTTTTCAAGCCTTGCCAGGAGCAGGGATGAGGAGAAACGAGACTTGGGCATTTGACCCAGGCTGGCCAACAGTATTATTTCATACCATGAACGTCATTTCCAATATAAATTAGAAAGTTTGCTAGGGAGTTCTATCTCTCCCTTCATGGTGGAGGTCTGGAGCACTTCTTGGCCTGGTGCTGGGCCCCTGAGGCCTTCCCTTCCTCCCGAAGCCATAGCGCTCGCAGTGTCTGACATTTGCTGTCCCCTGCTGGGAGTGCACAGCTTCCTGCTGATAGAATTGGCTGAGTACAACCCTTGTATATTTTATATGGGTATCAGGATAAATATTGGTTCTTTAGTATTAGTAATGTTAATTATTTAGTATTATTCTATTAAATCTGTTTATATTTCAACCCTCAGGTTTTCTTGTTTTTTTCCCCAATTCCCTTCCCTGGGTGGGGAGGGGTCATCAGCTGATAGAATAATTGTCTAAACGACAACCAATTGCTGTGGGTTCTTCAAACTGTAACAACTACTAATGATGACTCTCAATACCCCAAGCATTCCTGGGTTGGACTCCTAAATTTTCATTCCTCTAGTCCCATCGGATGTTGCTGCTGACTGCACCTGGCTTCGGCCATCACCAGGGCAGGTGAGCGATGAGGAGCCCCCCACGCTCTGTGCCGCTGTGGCTGTAACCTTTCCCTGCCGCGGGGCCAAGCACGCTCCGTTTCTTTCAATTTTCCAGCCTTTTTCCCCAAATTAGGAGG
>KZ507236.1:32132-44950 GCA_002844005.1 Limosa lapponica baueri
AAGAATTGCAGAGTGCACATACCAGCCCTTCAACTACCTTCAGGGGTGGCTGTTTAGTTTTAATAAGTACATACTTATTATTTTGATTTTCATGTTTCACAGTTTTTATGTTTTACAGTAGCACAACACATAGCACTGTGGATGAAGTCATGGAACAAGCAGGTTATCGGGCTTTCAACGTGTGCTAAATTACTTGGAAACAATTACCATATCTGTGAGATAAATTTGTGAGAGAGTATTCTCAAGTGAATACTTAATTATTTTCTAGTTCTCATTCTAAGTTTTTACTGAATTGTACCACAAATCTCTTTACTCCCTGTTACTTAGACAGCTATTAAATCATTCATTTACAAAAAAAAATATGTATTCTACAGGTTGCTATGTGTTTTTTCTTTATTTCTTGTGCCTCAAACATTGTGCCCCCTGGATATCATACCCTTTGGATAATAACTTCTGATATGTTTTCCATATAATAAAACTGAATAGGAACCACAGTTAATAAAATAATGTTTAAACTGCAGGTTATAGGCAAGAATGCTCTATATTTAAAACTGGCTTAACTGTAATATTGCTACACTGTAGGTCATGTTTTTTTCTGTCCCAAGGTGAAGTTATGCAAGAAATTCTATTATATTCCAGTCTTTCTTAGAATAAAGTTCAACCATAAGACTTTAATCTCATCACTTCCTGCACTGCTGTAGACTTTTCTGAAAGTCTGACAGTCTTGTGGCTTGCATTGTATTCCCAGAAGAGTTATTTCTGAGAGGCATGACCTATTGGAAAGTGCTTACACCTGTTTGTAACATCTTCCAGTAAAACTACACTTAGTTGTGGTTTTTTTTAACCTTGACTTACTTCTTCACCTTGATTTTGCAAAGTGTAATTTTAACTTGTGGAAAAGCAAACTGAAGATGTGCTACAGAACTGCAGCAGTATGTCCTATGAAGCTGTGAAATGTGTAGAGCTTTCTTCCTTAAGATCCATACATTCCATAAATTTATATGTATGTCAGAAGGGAAATGTACACAGCTCCATTTGGATTTTGTGTGATGGGTTCGCTACAAATAATGTGGTTTCTTAGTGAAATTATCCTTTTACTTCTTGTATGAGGTGTTTACAGGCAAGATCTAAGCTGACTGGAACTCCAACCAGTGCTATGGTCTAAAGATAAGACAGCAGACAGCTATGCCTCAAGGGAATTGAAATCTAAATAAGGATAGACGGAAGAAATTACGGATAGAAGAAGAAGAAAACAGATTTCCATGGATAGCATAACTAACAAAGGCTAGTCCTCAATATCTCTCCATAACATCTAGTATCTTCTCTGACATCTAAAACATATTGGACATTCTGTCAGAGGGAGCAGTAATAAAATAAGACTTTTCTTGAAGGCAATACTGCCTTCACAAAACTTTAGGGAACATAATATCTTTGGTGTCTACTCTCTGTCGGATGTGTTGGAAATTAGCCAGTGAAATTCCTGAGATGTCAGATAAACTGAATATGGCAGTCTAAGCTTCATTTTCTTAGGAAAGAAAAGGTAAATGACTTACCAAGTGTCTCCCAGCAAGCAAACAATAGCCCTGGGAAGGTTTTGCCAGTGTCTTCTGTTGCCCAGCTCCATGCTCTTTCCTGCAGAGTCCTGTGGTACAAGGCCAAAGCCATAATCTGACCCTTTCTTTTCAAAAACTACTGTTGTTTGCTTTCTTTAGGTTAGAAAACATACATTACTTAATTTTATTTAAAAAGGTTTGGTAACCTCATTATTTCTCCCCAAGCTGCTTTCTGAATTTAATGTAATTTGCAATTCACTGAGAAACTTCTCTTTTACTGTTGTTTGTCTGCCATTAATTAACTTAATTGATTCTGCTTTTTTCTCTTTCCATCTTTCATCCACTTGCACCCTCTTTCATCTCACTCACTTTATTTAATATGACTTTGAAAGAATGAAGATGATATAACAGTATCAGTGTGAATGGTCAGAACAACATGGAAAAAGATCATGAAAGCAACAGTATATGGTATATGTTGCATCTGTGTTTGTTAGTTGACCTGTCAGTATACGGATACACTAAGCAACTGATGTGGCTTGATTTGGTGCAATTTTGAGCACTCCCAAGTAACAGCTGCTACCATGATCACATGGAGCAGAACTGAACCCAAAAAGTCCCAAGTAATGTAATATACAGAATCCCAAAATGTAAAGTTTCCTTCTCTATGGCTATTTTTATTGTAGATATACACACCTGCACAGTATGGCTGCAAAAATGTTGCCAAATCAAAATCTTTCAAACCACTTAATGACAGCATTTTGCTATCTAGACCAGATTGAGATTCACAGCTGTCAGGTGTGAGACAATAAAGGATCACTTTAATAACCTGGAGTCATCAGTGGTTTCAGTGGGACAGAATTTGAATGCCATTACAAATCTAGTCCGTAAAATCAACCTAACATAAACACAAGCCTTTCATGCATATCCCCTATTGATATTTAACATCTGCAGTCTTTTTACAGAAAGCAGAAGGGGCTAAATGGATCATATGGAAAGTAAACTCTTATAACAACAAATAAGAAGAAAAGCTAATCAGTTGCAAGGAAGTAATTATTATCACCAGAGTGATAAGTATCACCAGAGAACTTTGACCCTGTAAAGTATTTGCCAGCTCTCTAAGGCTGTCCTCATACGTAACAGACAAAAGGTAAAGTGCTTCCTTCAGAGACTGTGAGAATGCTATATCCCCAGCTTGCAAACATTTGTATCGAACTTATTAGTTGTGATTGTTTGTGATGTGGAGCCTAATTATATCTGAATATCTTCTCATAAAAGAGAAGTTACTGACACTGTGTCAAAACCACTAATCTGTTCTGATTACATTTGGATATTTTTTCAGATTGCCCTGGTTTTTTCCTCTTCTTTTCTATGATGCTTACACACCATACTTGAGTATCTTTTATTTCATTGCTCATGACAGTCTGCTCATCTGGGACCTGTGAAGTTATGTAAATAACAGAAGCTGCAAATTGTGCTCATGAGGACAATTTATCATCAACATTTATTTTAACTTATTGCACTGTAAAAAGGAAGCTTTCCTTAGTTAATATTTGTGCAGCATTTTCAGGACAGAAAGGACCATAAAGTTGTTGTGTTATAGGAGATCTGTGACCACTCAATAAATCTTGATAGCCTTTTGATCATACTGTGGCATCCTGGAGCTTTGCGCTGTGATCAGAGACAAAGCTGGGAAGGAAGAAGTCCCAGCTGCCTCTGTTAAAGGAAAAGCCCCAGTAGGCATTAGCAATGTGAAATCCATGGTAGGCTGGTGAGAACTAAAACATTTTTGTCTTACTGACTCTTCTGTCGACTTAATAGGAAAACTAGCAGCATAGTGCCAGGGGTTCATAAGCCCTTTTACGTTGGTATTGTGGTGGTAATCTTTACCAGCAGTGGTGCTAGATGTCACCATTGGGAGCTGTGTGATGGCAGGTTCTACTTCTGATGGAGGTAGCATCTCCCTAGGGTTTAGGCAGACATCACTTCAAGTTCCTGTGGTGGTGTAGTTACTTTAGTTTGGTGCTAGGGTTTAGAATAAAAGTCCTAGAGGCTGGAGCACTATTTTCAGGATTTAAAAAAGCCAGGTTGTATTCCTCAGACTGCCTGTGTGACTTTGGACAGGACACTATGCTCACCTGCACCTCCAGTTCCTGTCTGTAAAGAGGGGTTGCAGCTCAGGGGGTATTACAAGGGCTTCTGCTTCAGAGAAGCATGAAAGTAAGGCTCAGAACAGATAGTGGCATACAAACATCTGAAATATATGTGGTTTCCAGAGAATCCTTAGTGCTACCCAGGTTACCTCCCTATAGATGTGGATACTGGCTTTGTTCCAACAGCACATCTTCTCCTCATCTTTTCCTCCCAGACACTTGGCGATGTGCCTTACTAAGAAGCAACCAAATCAGCTTAAGGTAGAAGTTGTTGAGAACAAAGACGGAATAAAAGATCAATTTGGGGTTCAAAGTGTAAGGAACTTTGTCAGGACTTTAACAGGACTAGGCTGAGCATATAAAGCAGATGGTTAGAGAATCCATATACTCCTGATGAGCGGAGGAAGGTATTGCAATCCCCAGTTCCTGCTTAGAAATACACGACTTTTAGGAGGTCTGCAAATTCACTGTTCCATAAACATGGATCAGACAGGGAGGAACCTATTGTTTATGCTGTTCGAGTTATTCAGTTTGCTGCAGGAATTGCTGATTTGATGCATCATAACAGCCCTCAGAGTCAATGAGAATAGTGGAAATATTGCTGAGGAAAGATGAGTTAGTGCTCAGCAAAACTGATGGCTGTATCTAAGGAGGATACTGCAGAGAGAATCCTCACTCTTTCAGGAATTAGCTTTCCAAGCCAGATTTCAGACTACCTTGACAGTAAGACCCCTTGCAAAATGGCTTAACTGTGTTGCAAAACACCTACTAAAATGGAGCTTTGGACATTTTACGTGAAGTTTCTGTGTGTTCTTGCAATCCAGTCAGAGAGAAATCTATCTTTTCATTTTTTCATTTGCTACCAGCTGAAAAAATAAATGTAGTTTTCCTGTGCTCCAATATCTGGAATGCCCTTTTGTCCCCCACATACTTTGCTCTGCTCACATCCTTTCTGCACCCCCTCAATGCTGTTCTACTGTCTGATCTTCTGGAAACAGCAAGCGGCTAGGGATTAAACTCAAAGCCTGACATTGTGCTGAGTGAATCGATTAGCAGATAACACCAGCTGCCTTCAGTAACTGATGTACGTGAAATTTGTCATGTGCTAACTCCAAAGGATCTGAGTGACAGTAATGAGTTATGTTGCTGAACCTTCCTGAAGCCTGACAGTTGCTTTGCAAACACAGTAATTAGAGAGTTACATATTGAACACTAATAGTGAGGAGGGGGGGCTGCAAAAATTGTAAAGGTTCTTGGGGTTACTTATTTTTCTAAGAAACTGTGTTTTTCTTATCCCTGTCAATTTGTCTCATTGAAAGAAAAATCAAATCCCGGCTATGACTCAACAGCAGACTGAATAAATTAAAAATAAATGGCATTCTTATCACTGAATTGCAGTGAGTCTGAAAGACTGCAGAAACATGCTAGGAGTAGCACATAATTCTCACATTATAGTGTACTCTTCTTGGGTGATGTGGAAAGCAAAACAATTTAAGGAAAATAAAGGCCTTTGTTTACAGTGATGTCAGGATAACAGAGGTTTTAAGCATATTAGGGCATATAGGAACTATTCAGGAGAGCAATTTCCTAAGAGATCTTTAAATAATTATAAATACGTAAAAAATATATAAGTATAAATAAGTGCACTGTTGGTACTCAACCTAATTTTTTTTTTTATCTCTACCAAAAGAAACAGAATTGTGGAAGGCTTGTATTGAAGCCTATCTTTACGCAGATAGAAGGAAATACTTCTGATGATCAGAAAGCTGGAGAACCTCTCCTGTGAGGACAGGCTGAGACAGTTGGGGCCGTTCAGCCTGGAGAAGAAAAGGCTCCACGGAGACCTTATAGCAGCCTCCCAATACCTAACGGGGGCCTACAGGAGAGAGAGGGAGGGACTCTTTATCAGGGAGTGTAGCGATAGGACGAGGGTTAACAGTTTTAAACTGAAAGAGGGGAGATTTAGATTAGATATCAGGAAGAAATTCTTCACCTTGAGGGTGGTGAGGCACTGGAACAGGTTGCCCAGAGAAGTTGTGGATGCCCCATCCCTGGAAGTGTTCAAGACTAGGCTGGATGGTGCTTTGAGCAACCTGGTCTAGTGGAAGGTGTCCTTGCCCACGGCAGGGGGGTTGGAACCCAATGATCTTTAAGGTCTCTTCCAACTCTAACCATTCTATGATTCTATGACTTCCATTTCAGACCATCAAGTCATTCTAGAAAAGTGCTTGCCTTAAGAACATATCTGAGACATACTGTGCAGTAGAATTTTTCTTTAAACAAACAAAGAATGAACTAAATAATTATAGGACAAAGGCACTCTTGTAAAATACCAGAAAGATATGTTAGAGCAATAACTTAATGGTGCTCTATAGCTCAATCTGATTAGTTTTCTTCATTACACACCTAGGTAAGTGCTTCTGGATTTTCTGTTTGTTTCGGAAGGATTTCGAAGTCAGTTTATGAAAGACAGGATTTCGAATTAAGTATAGTTCTGAAATGAAAACCTGAGATGAACAGTCTCCACAGTGGAAACAACTCATAATTACAGGCTTACCTTCTTTCCTGATTTAACTGAACTGACGTGAAATGACATTAAAGTTAATGCTAAGCACAATCTTCATGGCTTTGTTCCCAGAGAACGAGAACACTCCCCTAAGAACACAAAACAACCCTAAACATTTCCCTCCCTTACCCAGGCAGTATTTCCTCAGAGTCAACAGATTTATAATTATGGACTCTCTGTGATTGCTTTGCTGGGCAAAGCTGGACAAATTCTTAGTATCTGTGACCATATGCTCTTTATTTCCCCATTCATTCAAGAGCTCCCATCTCTCAACCTTAGTCTCTCTAGAGGAGCCAGCCAGAGCTGTGGACAGCATCCCACATGAGGTTCTCCATGCTGGTGTTAACATCTCCCTCTCTTTACTGAAGTTGCATCCATAGACACACATCCAGAGAGCATGTTGGGCTTTGTATCACGTTGCTGTCTGATACTCTGCCTCCATCCTATCCCTGTTAAGTGCCTTTTGAGAGCTCTTGCACCTACTCTAGGCATCTCCTTAAAGGGATTTGGCTTCATAATACTCTGTGAACATATTCTGTTAAGTACCAGATGTTTCAGAAGTTGCTTGCATCAGAGTAGCAGAATGAGAGAAGGGGGAGAAGAGCTGTTGGCAGCTGAGGACCAGCCTCTGCCAAACAGGGAGCCTTACTGGCTGGCAGCTGTGCCTCCTTGGTTTGCCTTCTCTAGCCACATCCCCAGTGACTCATTTATATTAGCCCCATTCCCACAGTGTGTTTAATTCTTCCTTCCTCATTTGCTAGTTCTGTCCCTTTGCACAGTGAACTGCAAACAGAAGAGTTTGAGGTCTCCAATGCTATCTGACTGCTGGCACATGGGACTGTCCCACCAGGGTGCAAGGCCGGTTGTTGACAAAGGAGGCTATAAGGAAGAGCAGCTCCAAAAAATGCTGCAGTTTTGGTGGAGTGGACAAAACAGGCAGTAAGGATGAGAAGGTACAAGCAGTTCTGCCATTGACTTTCACACCGGAATTTAAGTGTTCCATGAGGCAATAAATCTGAATTTAAATCTCCCACCAGGCAATTAGAGATTGCTGTGGTGTGAGTGTACAGTACCAAAGAACTGATACTATATAGTCAGCACTTGTGGCTACAGTTGCTCATGGTCTTAGCCACTTAGGTGGTCAGGGCTGAGAGCTTTTTGAAGAGATAAGATGGAACTCAAGTGGGCACCCCCTTTCTTCCTCCTCCTTGCTCAAATTTGGGATCTTGTCCTTTTACAAGATGATTCCTACTCCTTGGCTTCTTTCTCGCACTAGATGCTGTGTGATGCTTGGTGGTGATGGCAGGGGCGTTACTTTCCCAGGCGGGGAAGGTGCCTTATCCTGCTTCTCAGCTGGTTCTTACCCCACCCTCCTCCATTTTCTTAGCTGCTGCTTCTTTTCTTGAAGCAAAACCAGTCTTCTCCCATATCTCAGGGTTATACTTTTTCAGTGACCACCTGTGAGTTGTGGGGCCTCTGTTTTCAGCCTGTGCCCATATTTTCAAGACTTTTGCTTTTATCCCATGCCTAAACTGTGTATCATAAAGAGAAACACCAGGGATCAAGCTCTGGGTCACACAGTAAGTTTCTAAAAAAAGTTGGTAACAAGCCTAGCAGGTCAGGTCTAGGGCCTTGCACTTTGCGTATCTGGTTAAGTTAGCACAAGATGGGTGGCCTGTTACTAGCACTGGCAAGACTATATTTACTGGGCCACTGGGTACAAGAATGCTTACATAGTTATACTGTATTAGTGTGTTTGTGTTTAAAACAAGGTAATATTAACAGATGTGTAGTGCAGTTCTCATTTCACAGGTGAAACAGGCCTCTGCTTTGGTTACACTTCTGTGTAACCTTGGGTAAATCACTTTGTCCCTGGGTCTCAAAGGCACTTGGTCCTTCATTATTGCAGTGCTTTCATTGAATCTGGCCCTGAATTAGGTTCTCTGTAGGAGATGTGAAGACAACTTGGTATCTTGATCCCTAGGCAACAGTGAAACAAAAAGCCAGGATTTAGGAATGAAATGCAGAAGACATCTATTATCTGTGCTCAGAATCCTAACTCATTAATGTCTCCCTGGGGAGCTTTATCTATTTTTCTGTTATTAAATGAACAGAGAGAGAGAGAAAGAAAGATATCCGGTAGCCTACACTTACGAACATGTACCTGGGGTATTGTTGTGAGCTGAAATCATTGCTCAGTAAGATTCAGTGCAGAGGTCTGATTCCCTCTCATATGACTAGCAGATTTGTGCCTACTAGAGAACGTTTCTCTCATTCACTTATTGAGCTGTTTTCTGATGCTGGTTATATCAGACTAAACCTGAGCCTCCATAGTAGAGGTGGATGTCTTCACTACCTGTCATGGTGTAAATGGTTTGGCCTTTCTTTGAAAACATGTATGTTTTCAAAGTGTTTGGGTACATATATATTTGTATATATGCAAAAGCATAAGAATGCCATTTATTTTTAATTTATTCAGTTATTCTGAGTATCTTGCTCTCAAGAAAGAAAGTATAAGAGAAAAGGTCATTTAGCTGCTTATTTTGTGGTAACTTCTATGCTCTGGGAGTATGTATGTACTCAACTCAAAGAAATACAGGTATTTAGGCAGAAATTTTGAGGTTATTAATGGAATCCAAAAGATGAACTTGGCTTTCACCTTTGTCTTGTCCATAAAATGGCAATACATCTCTCAGGTTTAAGGGCTTTTAGTATTTCTCAGAGCTCAGTCAGGATCTTTCATTGCACCCCTGTTCTTTTATTGGATTGAGTTCTTCCCAGGATGGGAAAGAAATAGGTGCCAGAAGCAAGGCAGAATGCGTCCTGGCGGAGAGAAAGGCCATTCAGAAGAATGTTGTAGTGTGGTAGCTTTGAGACAAAGTAGTTGCAGACATCCACCTTCCTTGTTTTACAGCCTATAGTCTTAAGGCTGGATCTAAGCAGGGACTTCTAGAGCCTGGCTGCAGAAGGAGGATTACTGAGTCTGTGTTAAGGGATGAAGTTCTCTGTGTAGGGGCGCAGAAGAATTTAGCAGAGAGGTGCCCAGGGTTCAAGGTAGGCAGCATATTTTGTGAGAGCCCCTGCAGAAAACTAATGGGCAACACCTTCAAGAGGAACATTTGTAAAACTCCTTATCTCCTCAAGGATATGAACACATATGAATATCCACAGTTAAGTGTCAAGATAAGGGTAGGATTTACAATGTATCATTTTCTTTAGTCTTTCTCATTCTTTTCCTTTGAGTGCTGCTAAATGCTTGGCCTTTCTTTGAAACCACACACAGTTTGGGTGCAGCTCCATCACAATATGGGTAAAGTACTCCTCCAGGAACATGAAACCTGTGTTCTTGCTCCTTCTGAGATCAAAAGGCTTGAAACTATTCTTCCATTTCCCATACCTTCACTGCCATGCTAAAAAAATCCATCAGAATGACTGCAAGGAAACGCTAGACTAGAAGGACTCGCAGGGTCTCCTGTGGCACCCTGTGGTGATAAAACACCTTTCACGTGAGCAGAGGGGACCAGAGCTGCTGCCTGTTCCCTTATAGCCAAGCTCTGATTCCCCTTATGCTGGAGATGGTGGTACCACAACAACCAACCCTCCAAGGATGGCTTAGGCAATAACATTGTAACAGGGATAAAAACTCATTTTTTTGAGCTTAAAATATTTCGTTTAAAATTCACAGCCAGAAATATAAAACCAAGCTTCTGCAAAACACATCTGGAGCCCTGTTATTATCTGTAGCCAAACTGTGTTTCACTTGTTTCACTGCAGTATACTCTAATGGCCCTTTGTGTGACTGACCAGGGACTTATGTTTGCAACCTCATAGAAGTTGTTTATGGAAAAAGGTATCTGCCTGATCCTTTTTCTTTTCTTTTTTTTTTTGAAAGAGGGTTTTTTTCTGAGAAGCAGCACAGTTTATTGTTTCTAGTTTTCTAGTTCTAACAGAGGAGGAAAATTCCTCAAATACACAGACTTTAAGAGACTAAATAGCATGTCTGAAATAGTATGGCAGCTTTAAGGAAAAGTTGGAATGAGGTACAGTCCAGTGACTTAGCTATAAACCCAGTTTTTCTCTGAGGACTAGAAGACTTGCTGAGGTCTCCAGAAATATTTCAGTGCTTTGATTGAGATACTTCACAAAACTAATCACGCATGGGTAGCATTTGCAACATACAGATACCAGAAGTTCCAGTTATGTCCTTAGATCCTCACTGCAGTCTTTTCCAAAATCTTGCAGCCTTGACTCTTCTGCTCTAAGAAATTAAGGGCCCACCAACCCTCTGGTGTAAAGCAGGAAGAGTTAGACTTCCAGTCCCATGGAGAGGAGTAGCTGGCAGAGTGAGCTCTGTAAATGTGCATGGAGTACAACTGCAAACGCTAGAGACAGACTTTTCTCCACAGAGATAGTTGCCCAGCTGTATGAAGTGCTGTCAATGGCTCTCTCATGCTCTCACATGGCCTCAGATGGCAGCGACTGCAGCAATTACTCTAAATTAGGAGTCACTTTTCTTTAGCCTTTGACAATAAGGACTTTATTTACAAACACAAATAGTCATTTTTAGAAACAGATGCAGTAGAGGTCCGACAGAAAGTTTTCAGTATCTCCCTCTTCTTGCTTGTGCTAAAATAAGATGCAGAGCAGCAGCTCCAAGTCCAACCTCCCAACTCCTGTGTGAGTGAAGAGCTGGCTTTGATCTCTCATCAATAAACAAATACAAGAAAGGCTTTTTCAGCGGATGCGAGCAGTACTGTTTCCAGGTAACCATGTCCTTTCCTCATTGATCACTATGGAAACCTGATTCCCTCCTTCTGCTTCCTCTAAATGAGAAAGCATGTTTCCCTGCTACCAGAGAGGGGAACTCTTTGATTTCCTATTCCAGTCCTTGACTCCACAATAGCAGAGGGTCACTTTCAATTCTCATATGAGGCGCTTAAATTTCAGCAATGTTGAAACAAACAGACACCCCAGGCAGTCTTGCAGCTGCTTCAAAATAACCTACTCAAAATTCATTGAAAAGAAATGAAAGCCTTTTTTTTTTCTTAGAGAATTGCGCTATTATGCACAAACAATGACGTGGAACACAATTCAGCTCCCATGCCTTCTCCAGCCCTTCCTGGTTGATCAGACGTTTCCACCTACAGGTTAATTAGCATAATTCTTAGCTGATGCGAAAGAGTTTTGTAAGACTTTTGTCATGAATTTGAACTGGTCTAAGGTCAAGATGAAACTTTCTGAGAACATGGTTCCCACGTTAAAGAGTGTTTCCCAAACCTCCTCCTGTCTGCATTTGTTCAGTACTTCTTAACAATTTGTGAGACCTTACTAGCTGACGTGGAGAAGTGGTGTTACAAAAATATAGACATCCTTCACCTTTCATTTTGGTCAAAATGCCCACCAGACAGTACTGATTTCACTTATGTTTCCATCTCCACTTCAAATACTCCCAGTTTAGAACAAAAAAGGAAAGCAGTAGCAAGTCCCAGGCTCCCAAACACGATCAGGTGCTTAACGTTTTTTTGGAATGTTTTTTACCACAAAAAGTTGATTTTTTTGTTTGTCTGTTTTCAAAGCTTTCAAGGACTCTCTCTCATGATGTTATTTAAGTCCTGCAATATTCAGTGTTTTTGGTAAAATAAAGGTCTGTACTTTTCTTTCTTGGTAATCCCACCATGTGCATGCAGTTGTCAAAATATATGGTGGTATGACCTATCTGTACCTCAGATGGGTATATCAGCATTTCCCCCTACTTTCTAGGCTTGCATAATGAGAACTTAGCTTCCCACACATTTTAGCTAGTATATTTATGTGTCTTTATCCATGGATCTTTGCAGGTCTGCAGCTATAAATGACATTATCCATTCACCCTCAAATTATCATTATTGCTTTAAAGCTAAAGACATCTGGAGTTTCAGACAACCAAGTAAAATGAAACAGCCCTGCCCTGTTATTAGCTTCCATGACAGTGAGAGAATTAGTTTCCAGTCTAATAAATTATTTCCAACAAAAAGGAGTATTTTGCTCCTTTGCTTTACGTTGCTTTAATGAGAGTTTTCAGAGCGAAATCCCTAATTTCAAGACAAGAAGAGTCTTCCAGTGAAAAATTTGCACTGAGAGCCAAGAATTTCAATACTTTTTCATAAAATTATGAGAATTTAATAGCTTGCTCTGGCTGGCATTTTGTTGGGTTCTCTTTTTAAAGTTTTAAGTGACCTAAAAAAAGAAAGAATTACTTTACCTGATCTTCCTCTGGATATTTTTAAGACCACTTTTTATCCCCCTCCAAGCATGCTGCAGTTGAAATTGGCAGAGGTCAGTCACACACCATGTGCAGTATTGGTCCAATTCTATTTTTAGATACACCTAAGGAGAAGCAAATGTAGCATAAGCAAGAAGCCAGAGAGCTTTTCCACAAAGTGTATTGTTGGAGGCTTTCTCTCTGCAAGAGAAGCCAATCTTGCAGGTCTTGGGAGAGCTATCTATGTGAGTTTTGTTATGGACTTCAAAGCACCAGGATTTCACTCCAGATGAAAACACTGGAAAAGA
>KZ507236.1:45310-61856 GCA_002844005.1 Limosa lapponica baueri
ACACTGCATACAGTACAGGTCTAAGAAGATACTCCAGAATTATAATCTCAGATGCTGATTGTTTCGCATTATTGAAGGAGCTTCTGCTGAGGTAATCCAAGTTGCTATTTCATATATTATAATAATTAACATGTGAAAAAGTACTCATTGTATCCTTTTAACTTCCAGTAACTATCCTTTTTGACAGGCAGGAAATTCCCCTTTGTGATAAAACTAACCATGAACCAGCTGGAGAAGAGATTAAAAAAATGGGTGTCTGATTCTCTTATCAAGCCCCACTTCAGTTTCACATCAGACTTAGTTATGGTTTGTGGTTATACACTGCAGTAGCAAAACATGCAGGAGCAGCAGCTCTAAAGGGTTCTTTGGGTTGCTGCCATCTCATAAGGAAGAGCAGCAGCACCTGTTGACATATAGACTGTAGAAACGTGGGCTGGGGCCATTTGAATGCAGCTGTAGGCTTGGAAAGTTCTCATTCCATGTTCAGTCTTGGAGAGAAGTCAGAAGCCCTGCTAACTGCTACATTTTATGTGTGTGGATACAGAAGTATGCATACATGCACATATTTGTGTTCTGATATCTTACAGGATACATTTTGTGTCATATTGTGGGGAAATAGAACTAATATAAGTTGGGTTCTTGAACTAGCTACCTAGGAGAGGTGGCTCTTAGGATAAATGTCTGCTGGCAGCATAGGCAGGCCATGTGGAGATGCTCACTCTGGACCTGCCAGGTAAGCTCCAGGACCAGCACAACTATGCCCTTGCAAAATTCCTGTTAAATATCCATTATGAAAAAAAACCTGCATTAACGCAGCTGGAGTGCTCCAGGAGCGCAAAGGTGCTGCCTCTCAGTGTGTTGAGCTCTGCAGACATCCCAGCACATTTACAGCTACCTGGCCTCTCTGCCCAGTGCTGCATCAACTACACAACATTCCTTCTGCCCCTGTTTTCACAGCTGCAAAATAGATGTCACAACACCAGTGAGGATTTGGAAATGTTTTTGTTCGTGGATGCTCCCCCACATATCTTTTCAAACCCCAACATTCTAGTTTTAATGTTCCAGTGTTTCCTGGCAAGGGACAAAATAAAAATGATAGGAAGAAAAGGAATAAATCCATTTCTTTTCCTCACAGAAAGCATAAATCAAAAAGCTTCTTAGTAAAGATCCCTTGCAATCTAGTAAATAATGTTGATTGCAAATATCAAAATTTGATATAGAAAATAAGGTTGCAGAACCAAAATATATCTTTAACAAAGCCATACAAATGATTTGAATATATTTTCAAAATCTATTTTTTCATCAATTCTTTGTGAATTAACTGACTGTTTTGACCAGGTTTGGAAGATGTGCTAGTGATTCTTGCATCAGAAAGAGAATAATACAATCACCTAGAGAGTAAGGCTTAGCTTGTGAATGTCTGCAAAGCAGAGCTGAGAATCTTAGAGGGAAGCACTATAGAAATAAATAAAAAAACCCCATAAATCCTACAGAAAACTCATTCTTGTAATAGAGCTAAATTTTATCTTGAGTGGTATGGAATATGCAGCTTTGCCAAAAACCAACACACAAACAGAAACAAAGCAAGTAAGGAAAATATTAAAGAACTACTGTAAAACAGTGTTCTATATAAACCCAGAAGGGGTCACTCCAACTCTTAGCCATTGCTGCCTTCACAGAAACTCAGTGGCACCAAATGCATCATTGGATGCTCCTGAAAATGTTATCCATGAGCCACCTTGCCATTTTTTATAAGTTCACTATCCATTAGAAAACAGGCCAGTGACTAACCGCAACTCTAACAGCCAGTACCACAAACTTTAAAGGAGATTAATACCAGAGTAAGTCCTTCCCCTATCTGTGCCACTCAGTTCCCCTGAGAGATAAAGGCTGGTTTGTGCTCCAGCACACGTACTACCAGCAGGGGTTGCAAAGAAGGGACAGACCTCTGAGGATCTCAAGTCTTATGTCCTGTAACCCCCAAAACTGTGTGAAAATTTCTGCCATTGCAAACAGTAGCTAAAGTGTGAATCCTGAATGCGAACGCATTATACAAGAGAACTTTAGCTGTTTAAGTGCATGCAGACAGTTTTCTCACCCTTTTTCAGCCTCTTGGTGCAGTGTAGTTTCCCTTTGTTCCAGCAGGTAGAGCTATGACTTCAAATATTTTCCAGAAAAGCATCTGGTCTGTTCATTAGGGTTGAGCGCTGTCTCCCCAACTGCATGATTTTGTGTTTTAGATTAGAGCTTTGAAACAACAAATCTAAACCAAAGCACAAGCATTCTGTTTGCACTGCCATAATTGGTAGGAAGCTAAAACTGGGATCGAATCAGCTGGACAAGCCTTAATCTCACTGTGACAACTCTAAGACTACCCACAAACAAATACTTACATGGGCTGAAAAGCTATCTAAAAGCCTAGCTATCTCAATGAAAAGGGTGCACTGTGAGGCAACATGAGGTGATATGATATTATGTCATAAGCAGAGAGATGGATCACCCACTCCTTTGAATTCCTGAAACAGAACCAAAAACACTGTTGTTTTTTTTCCCCCCAGGAAGGGGCAGAAAGGAAACTCTTCAAGATAGATGATAATCCTGTGGATTAATGTATTTTTAAATTTTTTTTAGCTAAGATTCCAAACACAGAACAAAAGAGAATCTGGTAAACTTTCAGGTTGTTAGATTATAGTTTGTTTAAGCAGCATTTAATAATTTTTTTTTTCCTAGATTGTCCATGTATTTCCTAAGTCAGTCAGAACTGGCTGTTTTAGATAAAGCCTCACCACACCCATAGCACTGTTCTTATTTGTGGATTTTCATGGTTAGGTTATAGCCGAAAAACATTAAGATTTTTGACCTAACCTTTTCTGAACCTGGACCAGGCTTGCAGTGACAATTACATGGATGTTTACTGGCTGGAGAGAATTAGATCTCTGGTCTTACTTTAGTTTCTGATGAACAGCCATCTGTACCAGAAAGAGAAACATCCCAAGTGCTCCATCCCATGAGAGAGCTCACACTGAACATGGAGACTGAATCGCAAGACATTGTCTCTTCAGCCCAGCACTGAGATGCAGTTTCAAACAAGTGAGGGGGGTGGTTTCTCTGTACAGAAGCCTGCCTGCAGGTACACACTGCCTCTTTGGCTGAAGCAATAAAATATCTTGGGATAATAAATTAACCTCTAAACACAAAGAGACAATTATTTGCATTTACTACCCTTGCTGGATTTAATTGATAACCTTATGATAATTTGTTTATTCCTTTTGAAAAATAACAGTCCCACTCAAGGCATAATACTTCTGTAGCAAAACTGTAATTATTGAGCTGTTTGAAATTTCTTACTAGGCACAGTTAGAGGCCGTGCAGGAAAATATGAATATTGGGTAATATAAAGAGAAAGAATGCCATTCAGAATGCCTCCAGTGCTACGGTAAAGAGAAACTGAATTAACGTGTTCTAACATCAGTGGACAGTGGTGTTTTCAATGCAGGCAACGTCAATTGTATTGCTTTTCATGGAATTAGTGTGGCGAGTGCAATTTGTTGGGGCTGAGTTCTCAAATGGTAGAAATTAGTGTAGTTCCATCAAAATCAATGAATCTATGTTTGCAGAGGATGAAAGCAGTAGCATTTTGCTTTTTTCCCTGCAGCCTGCTGATATTATATCATTTTACTCTCCTATCTTTCATTATCAACATCAGTTGATAGCAGTTCTTAACATGTTTGGGCCATTCACACACAGCAGAGCTGCACATGCTGGCTTAGGCAACACCAGAGAAGATGCGTTAGCTTCAGTAGTATGTCTTCCTTAATCCAATATTAGAATTGCCATGGAAACCTCTTAGCAACATAGAAGGCGAAAATGGAACGAGAAAGGAAAGATGCAGTCAGCTCAAATGATAGTTCTAGGGGTAAAAAAACCCAAACCACATAAACTTACTAGCCTTGGGAAAACACAAGAAACAAAACTAATCTACATCTGAGAAGTTCATCTTTCAGATTCCCGGCTGGATTATCTCCTCATGTCTTTCACATCCTTCTGCTTTTTGTGTTAGCAACCAAGATAGCGAAGTTGTTATGATGCCTGCCCTGGACATAGTACTCCAGATTGCACTGGTGTCTTCCAGTCCTTGCAGAGGCTTGCTTTTGCCTGCTGGGAAATGGCAGGTAATTCTGGTACTTTAGAAGTAGCTCATTGTTTTTCTGAGGCTGACCATCCTTTTTAGCATGACCTTTTAAGATGTGCTGTGGTTCAGATACCCAGCTCTCTTTCAGTTTTAACAACAACCAGTTTTACTAGAAGCTCAGCTGCTGGTCTTGGGCCTTTTTCTTTTTTTAAACTGTGGGAATTTCCTTCTCAGAGTCTGTATTATCCTACAGAATACACTGAACATTGAGTAATATACATTTATTCAGTCACTGACAAATGGTTCCTCTGTGGTTTGACAGATTTTGACTACATGGGCAAGATTTAAAAGATGATTAATAAAGTTGGATAGCTAGACTGATACATGTTGAAGGTGCCTGAGGAAACACCTCTAACACAGGTGCAGGTAAACCTCACCTATGTGTTGCTTAGACATGAATCAGCCCCAGTCCGGGAACCATGGAGCCATGGTAACATCCAGGATAAAATATAGGTTGAATGTTGAACATATACATTCACTGGAGCACAACACTGAGACAACATGGATAGAACAGCATTTCCACCCAGCTCAGGACTTCTGTAAAGAAACTTGAATTTGTTCTTTTTGCAACTTGGAGATGCCCTGAATTTCAGACACCCAGTGTTCAGTGTTTTCTGAGAAATCATCTGCTGATTTTGATCCTTACTGTTAACTAACTCCATTCACCTGCACATACACACTTCAGTGTCATGCGTTCCTACCTATTCATCAAGTGCACATACAGTATGTGCAGTACTGTTTCTCCTGTAAGTGATCTTTGACAAGCTTGTGCAGCCGGCACAAAAAGTAGGCTATGTAAATGAGTCAGAAATTAGGATTTTTACAGGACTGACAGCTGACATCATCAATTATTGTACGTAAATGTTCCGCTCCTACTGGAATCCACAAGGGAGACTCATACAGTGATTAGTGTTGCTTTCAGCAAGGTCAACCTCAACAGCTACATAAATGCCTAAGACAAGCCAAACTAATCATGGTTTATAGATGTCTGATGTATAAATGTCATATTGGAAACCACAGCAAACTACTTCCTTTACCATAAATAAGGAAAATACATTTTTTAGTATTAAAGACTTTGATTTGTTTTTCATTTCCAGGAGAGGTCAAATAAAGTAGTCCCAGGGACTAAAAGCAGAAGGACAAATGTCTTTAAAGATCAAAGACAAATTACCCAATAGTGTCAAATTAGGTTAAAAGGTAGTATTGCACTAGTAAGATGCAAAATAAGACATCCCACTAGATGGCCAAAAACTTCAAAAGCAACAGTGTGTTGTGTGAATATTCAAGAGGCAGGCATTTTCAATTACCAACAGGCTTCCAATATTCTTCAGTTTATTAACAGACAGATAAAAGCAATTTTGTGCAGGTGCATTAAAAAATGTTTGTGAAAATCAATAAAGCAACTTCTACTTATTTATACCAGACTTATTGTATTCAAAAGATTTACTGTCAGGTTAAACCTTTGGATATCTGCATAGAGTTATCATAAAAGCTGATGTCCATTGTCCAGTCATACAGATCAGTAAAAAATGCTGTCCTTAAAAGTCATTGCAAAGTCTGCTTTAATATATTTACAAATAGCAGTTTAATCTCTTATATTCAGGCATAGTACCAGCTTGTATTTTTCTGAGCATGCAAACTCCAATTCTGCTTCGAGACAGTTGCTAATCCTACTTTGTTTAAAGCACTGCCTCTTATTCTTTATTCATTACATTTTGTGGAACTTCAATAATTAATAAATTAGGCTATTCTTATGCTTCTAACTCAGTTACAAGCACATCAAAAAAGGTTCCAGTCTTTGCAACAAGTGAAAGTCTGAAACACCTGTCAGAGACAAACTGTAGATGGGGAAAACTCATCACCTATGAATGAGAATGTACAATGTGGCTGCCTGCAGCAGCAGCAGGAGACTAGACACGATGGCCCAGAAAATCACTGTCAGCCTAACAGGCTTTGATTTCCTGACTCCTGAAATAAGGTGATGAGTACTCATCAGTCTAGAAAGCAGCAAGATAGTAAACCTCTAATATCATATTTGTACAAACCCCACCTATTCTGCTGCAATGGTTTACATGCCATACAACTTCTTCATTCACAAGGCAGTCTATGTTTTTAAGTGTATGACTGCTGCTTATAATATGGCTAATAAACAGGCACTCATTCCAGAAAGGCTCTTAAAGTGGAAAAATGCACATAGAGAATACACCATAATGAGCTAGAAACCATAGCTAAATGCTTGCTGAACTATTTTTCTCTTCCAAAACCACTTTAAAAAGTCCAATGGAAGAATAAACCCTCTAGGAATGTTGGTTTTGAAAAGCTGTATTCGAGTATTATTTTGCTGTATTCATGCCTGTGGCACTAAAATTAGACCAAATGAGATAGCAGCAGTTGGTTATATTGGCAATTATGTGTTATACCTCTTCCATGTTGCATATATGTCCTGGGTTGAGAGACATAGGATTAACTTTTCTTCTAAAGCTGGGGAAATTTGCACTTCTAGAAGATTCTAGTGTCTGAATATTTGTGAAAATATTTACTTTATAGCCAGCCAGGCTCTGTGGGATTAAAGGTTAGTGGTTTTGAGCCTTGCCAGGTGCAGGGACAAGGAGGAGCAAGGCCTGGGCATTTGACCCAGGCTGGCCAACAGGATTATTTCACACCATGAATGTCACAATCAATATAAATTAGAAAAGTTTGCTGCGTAGCTCTCTCTCCCTTGATGGCGGCGGTCCAGACAACTCCTTGCCCCGGTGCCGGAGCCCTGAGGCCTTCCCTTCCTCCCGAAGCCATTGTGCTCGCAGTGTCCGCCATTTGCTGTCCACTGCTGGGAGTGCACAGCTTCCTGCTGATAGAATTGGCTGAATATAATTCTTGTATATCTTATATCAGTATCGGGATTAATACTGGTTCTTTAGTATTATTGTTAATTATTTAGTTTTAGTCTATTAAATCTGTTTACATTTCAACCCTTGTGTTTCTTTGTGTTCCCCGGTTCCCCTTTCTGGGTGGGGAGGGGTCATCGGGTGATAGAATAATTGTCTAAATGACAGTAGATTGTTATGGGTTTTCTCAAACCATAACAGTATACCATTTTCAACTTATTTCAATATGCATATAAACAGAGAGTTTTAAATTTTCAGGAAAGAAGTTCCCTAAGTGCAAGCAGAATTAAGGCTGAAGAGGCCAGTTTACAGGGTGAAAAACTCACAGCTTGATGACAACGTAACCTCATTAGTTTCTCCTCTATTTATTTCACATACATAAAAAGGAAATGTTTCCATTAGTGCTCTCATTAAGCTCTTGATCCACCTGACCTTGCATACTACCTCCACAGGATTTCTCCAAGGCACATCAGAGATTTTCCACTAAATCCCAAAAAACCTTTCTAGCTGGCAGTTCAATGCCTCATGGCATGGGGTTAGTTAATCGCGGGGGGTGGGATAGTCTGGCAATGGAAAATCTTCTGAAGGGTAGGGCAATTTAAGATGGTAAAATCTAACTATTTGCTCTGCCTGCATCTGATCCTACCTCCAAATAATCCGATGGGAAAAGAAATCGGCTTAATTTAATTAAATACAGTGAATTAGCCTTAATTACTCTGCAGATGATGGTTGTATGGATACTTTTTCCTAAAATCTGAACTTCCACGAAAAGCTAAAGGAAAAACTTGATTAAAGCTCTCCATAAAATTATTTATATGTGTAATTAAAATTACAGTTCTGCATTTTTTAACTCATATTAGATTATGAGTCAGTACAAATCAGCAATAATGCTGGTTATGAGTTTTAAGAGGAATTCAGTATTGGACCAAGGTGAGAGCCTGGTGTGTTTGTTTCAGTCTGGGAATGCCTTAGCTCTTCAGATGTTGCTGATGTTACCACACCTAGTGGAGACACAAGTATGATCCTTTTCAATGAAAAGGGACAGTATCTCTTCTTTTTAAATACATGTTCTTTGGAAGGAAAGTAATAGCATTGGATGCATCTGTTTACACAAGGTTTTAAGAAACTCTATAGAAACAAGGACTTCAAGGGTGAAATGTCAGAAAACAAACACAGTATGGCACAACTGTGAGGATTTCATTCAGCCAAGGCTGGGGCTCAAGCCCTGTGTGGTAGGAGGACACAGGAGAAAGTAGCTGAAACATTCAGAGTCGGCCCAGCAGCTGATCTCCAAAACTGACCACATTTCCTACAAGTGGTATATTGTATGAAATACGAATAAAGTCCCCCAGAGGATCAATATGTAACAGTAGTGTTGGAAGCAAGGGCTGAAGAAATCCTAAAGGTAGTTACACTCTCTCATTTGCGTATCTGTGCAACTGAATTTCATGAACGGAAAAGCATTTAAAACACAGTTTGCTTTGCATTGTTATTACTGAGAAAAGTGAACTAATTTCCAAGGAAATCACAGCATGGAAAAGAGGACCTGTTAAAACAAACGCAAAATGAATGAAATTTAAAGCATTCCTGACCTCCAAATTATTTCATTGTCACTGTATTTTATCATTATGTTCTTCTATCTAGCTGAAAGAATGCTGCATGGAAATGTGCTCCTGATCCAAAACCACGGCATTGTTTCTATCTTTTAATGTTTGCTTTTCATTTCTTACTGCTGAAAACATAGGAATGTGACAGGAAAAAATGTACCTGAACCACACTTGCATACTGGGGAGATTGTACCATGAGAGAAATTGGCTAGAGAAGACATCACTGGCAGTTCTGTCAGCACCCCTCTACTTTATCAGGTGTAAAGCACAGCATGGACTGGCTCCAAAGGCTGCAGAGAAGGGCTTCTCCACTGGTGGGACAATCATTGTGTTGAAAGTTCAGGGTAGCATAAACAATAAAAGAGAGGGTAACCCGCAGGCTCAATTTGAAGACTGATCTGATCTGTGGCTGAATTCACACTGACTTAATGCAGAAAACAGAAATTCTGATCCCTGATGCTCCATTTGTAGCTGGAGAGTTTGACACAAGTCTGCTCTAGGATTTTAAAATGGTACCCCATCATGAATTCTATTTAAAAAGCAATGCAGGAAAGCAGTCAACAAGGTGCTTCATTAGTTCTGCAGAGATGCTCAGCAGGGGATACTCTTTTCTGCTCTATAATAGCAGGAATTAGAGCACAACAGAAAAAAAGTGGCTTTCTCTTTAAAGAAAACCCAAGCACGCACTTTCCATCACTCAGCCTTTGTCGTTTCATATCTCTTTGCTCTTAGAGGGTCATGTCCTTTCGGTTAAAGAAAAGAAATATTTTTCCCCTATTCTTCTAAGTTTTCTTTTAAAAATGTGATAGAAGGAACGAATACTTCATTTAATCTTTAGCTTTAAAGGGATCAGATATCCAGAGAGAGCCAACACAACCTGGCTCTTGCACCACAGTAAACTCTGCTTAAAGTTCCTGGGTAAAAAGGGCAGGGTTATACACACTCGTAACTGGAGGAGTTTGTCTGCTACAGGATCACACCACACTAGTTCACAACGCTTTGTTCCCATGTCTGTATCTCCAATGTGCCAATACAGTGTAAATTGTTTTATGTCACCTGGCATAGAAAAAGTTAACAAAAAGAAAAGCAAAGAGATGTCTTGATTTTATAGCAAGTAAAAGGTGTTTTAACCTGTATTAAATATGGGGAGGGGGTGTTTTGTTTTGTTTTGTTTTGTTTTGTTTTGTTTTAGATTCACAGCAAATTCCATCTCTTAAATTTGTCTTTTAGTAAATCTATCAGAGCAAAACCTGACTGACTGGTGATATCTTATGCTAAACATTTTGTGGACCACTGCTGCTACAAAGGCAGCACAAAGGGCCAGGTGAGGCCATTCCCCTGTTGTTTTAAGCACAAAAGGAAAAACTCAGTCACCTTATTTCAAGGGGGAGGGTGTGGGTGCTTAGCAATGTGTTTTATACAGACACTTGCTGTGAGTTTGGGAAAGTTTTTAGATTTTATACTTTCTTGAAAACATTTGCCCAAACCTGAAAGCAAAGGGCCTAACTTTTTCTAATGCCTTAAAAAAATCCCAATGAATTTTGAATGCTCCCCATAAAGTAGACTAGAAGAAATGCATCATTGCCATCTACTGCCTTTCTCCAGTTTAATATTACAAAGAATACCCTTTCCTTATTTAATATTTAAATTATGCCATGTAATCTTTGCACCCAGTATAAGACCAGCACGATGTTTCTCCCTACAGTGTATTTACTGACTTATTGATATGCATCCTTGTCTCACTCACTCACCTCCTGAGTTCCAGTTGCCTATAAATATTCTGAAGGAGCTCCTAGAGTTTTTGGTTTTCCAGAGCACATACATCAAACAGGGACAGCAAGGCTGCTGCTTCCTATTAGCATCAAAAATGAATATTTTTGAGTAAAGGAAACGAATGGGTGGTTTAAAGCTCTCCTCTTTCCCCAATATAGCATTTACTGCTAAATTGGTCCACACAAATGCTGGGAAGCTGGCATTGACTATCATAACAGAATACAACAAAATCACTGCGGGAAATACTGTCACTTATCTGACAAACAGAGAATAGCAGTGGGCAGAAAAGGGGAATCCAAAGTAATGCATAAGTCTCCAGCCCATCTATTATCTCGTGGAGCGTGTTTCTTAATTATGCAGCTTCACCATAATATATAATCCTGGCTATATTTTATCTAATACTTGTGGATTTTTTGGTTCCTAAAGAAAATAGATTTTGTATAAATAAAAAAAGCATAAAGCATATCTATGTATATCTGAATAAAGTGCATACTTATGCATATTTCTACCCTTTTCCTGTAGTTACCTCTCATGGCACACAATGTGCCACAAACCTGTGCCACCTTTCTAGACAGTGAGACCTTTGCTTTATAGCTAACAGAAAATTGCCAAAATTGGTGAATTAACCTATGCTGAGCTCCATTCTGCTGCAACTATGATGCTTTCTACACCAGAGCTATCTCATTTAAAGTTACACAGATATATCTACATGCTACTTACAGAGATTGCTGGGCTGATGCATATATCATATCATCTGAGTAATACCTTATATTTTGAGTAGTCTAATTTTCTCCCATGTGACCTCCTCTAAAATGAATTGTCATTATTCTGAAGAGTAATAGAGCCAGGTCAAATATGGAATTACTGTACGCACTTACAATAGTCATTACAATAGCAACACATGGAAAAAAAAAAACATTGGCAGCTAGCTGTGTCCTTTCTACTGTAGCAAATATCAGAAAACATTAACATTTTGAGAAGGTAGCCTGCTAATCTGCTTGAATGCAACACACACTTAGGAAACAGATATGCCAAGCCTTACTATACATTTCTTTTTTTTTTTTGTTGTGGAGCTTCTTTCATAAGAAATACATTTCAGCAGTTGGCTGAAGTGAGTCTGGAAAGGGAATTCTTACTGAAGAGAACTGAAGGGTGTCTTTATGCTGCTGTTTTATACTCTAAAGTGGATCAAAAAGCTTTTACTGATAATCATGCCCAAACAAATTAACTTTGACATTAAAGTTTCTAAATGTTATTTTTCAAAAAGGGCAGTAAGTAGAATCTAGGCATCTTAATCTTGCCAAAAAGATATTCTTGCTGCTTTTCAGAGCAGCTTATATTTTACACAGTGGAAGGTCCATAGCAGGATGACAGTCTGTATCTAGGCGGTCTCCAGAAGGCTCCTTGTTCAGTGTGGTTTGTGTCTCTCCATGCTACCTTATCAGTAGGACTTGGTGGCTGCAACATGAGGTATGCAGTTTGGCCTGCATCAAATCCCAATAAAACTAACAGACCAGTCCATAAAAAAGTGATAGGAGGATACAGGTGATTTAGCACCTCTGTAAATCTAAAGATTTTGTAGAACACACTGTGTTTTCCCACTTCATGGTTACCTGCTAAATGGATTCGAGTTTCATAAACCCTACTAAAGAAAACCAACCTTCAGGAAGACAATCTCAGCCTGGCAGTAACCATCTCCTTTTGGAGTTGATCTTTATGGGGAACCTGACTAAGTGACCGTGTTAGAGTACATTTACAGTTTCTCATACAGTTTGTTTTCATAGCCATATGAGGACCATAATTCTCAGGCCTATTGTTGCCATTAGAACTCTAAAACATCTGTATCTACAAATAGCAGGAAATTGAGGTTACTTGGCACCTTCCAGTCCTGCATAGAACTGGTACGTGAGATAGGACAGGGGCTATATAACACCCATCAATTTCTCTTATTCCACCCACTTTCTTGTACAAATTCTGAAACTAGGTTAAACAGAAGCAGAAGGAAAGCTAGGGATCCTATCAAACTGAAATTATCAGTGTGAGTTAAATAACCAGCATCAATGAGGGCCTTATCGCTTTCTCATACTTCACTCACAGGGTACTTCTGGGGAATTTTTTGGTCCAGACTCCATGACACAGGGACAAATATCACTAAAATTACTTTTGCAGCCTTCTGGTCTGCTTCTCTCCTAACAATACAGCTTGATTACTTGTTCCTACCCTGCGCTGGCTCTAACACGACATCTGAGTCTCTGCCTTACTATTGGACTCATTAAGAAAATTGAAGGAAACATCATATATGGGGCCTGTGTAAGTCCTAGCCACAATGAGATACCTGACTTTTAGAGTGGATTCAGTCTCTGCGAATCATCTGGTGATATCAGAATCTGTGTCATTTAAAATACACTAGCGTGCACACACACGTTTACAAAAATAATACATGCATAAAAAAGCGAAATCCAGATTCCATCAAAGTAAATTAGAAAACTCATTTTAATTGTGCTGGAGCCAGGATTTCAGCTTGTGAAGCTTATAATTGGAAACTTTAGCTGAATGATTTAAGACTGAAAAATTAATGCATTGATGAGATATTTGAAAATGCTCATTAACTTCATAATTCTACTGAACATTTATAAGCCCAAAGATATTTACCCTTCTCTAACTGCATCTCTAATAAAATAAGACTGAGATTTGAAAGCCAACTAGATCCCCCTCTGCCAGTAACTCTTGTTGCCTTACCAGCAATGCATATGCAGCAATGCAAATTCTGTTAAGTCGTAACTCCCATTATCTTCTTACTCTTTAAGATACAATTGAGGGCTATATTCAGCCTTGCTACAGCTTAATTAACAACTCTGTTGATAGACAAGCTATAAAAGAGCATTTGTAGATCTGCAAAGGAAAAAAGATTGAAAAAGCAGCAAAAACATACTTGCATGCTGGAGTTAAACATTTATTCTTTTAATTGGATATTGGAAAGTCCAATTTTAAGAACACAATTTCCCTTACATGGAATTAAAGCAAGTCAAATGCTAGACTGATGCTTTGTGATCTAACTTTGTGATCTCACTTGCTTGTTATCTAATTTGTTAGGCTGAAGTCCTTTCCCTTCCTCCGTGGAAGAAATGAGATGCATTAGCCCACACCTCAGTACATGTTTATATCTTCCTTTCCTTAACTGCCCTGAAATTGCTTTCCCAGCTGCTGCCAGTGCTTTATTTGAAAGGGAACAGCAGCCTAATGGTCACCGACTTGCCCCCTGGCACAGAGTTTAGGCAGGTGAGCACTTGGGATTTCTTTATGACATTCTTTTCTTTTTAGCAGGAATGCAGCTTTTTTAGTTAATCTCAAAGGTCATTTCTTCTTTTCCTGCTCCTGGTTAGAAAATGCAGCTTTGAACTCATGTAACACTGGAAAGACATATTTGCAGGGGAAGGTATCTACCTTCCCTTGTTCTGACCATCACACCTTAAAAAAATTAGACATTCTTCTTGACTGATTTTGACTTCCCATTTTCTAGTTACACAACTTATCAAAGACAACTGCTTCATTGATGTTAGATTCCCACATGCAACTCATGGAGGGTTCTCTGTCACTCACAGAAAGGGAAGTGGCATGCGGAATAATCACAAAGCCCAGCGAAGGTAGTCACAGTATGTGCTTCATGTAACACTTTTTCTCCAGGGCCTGTCTATCATGATGTTATACCTGTTTGTATAAAGTTGTGTACATCTGCTGTGTCTGGGCTCAAAATTTCAAGGGACAAAGGAACATAAAGCTCTGCTATTAACAATAATTATGTGCAACTGCCAGTCTGAACTCCATTTGAAAAGGTGAACTTGAAGCAGAAGTTCCTTACCCATGCTTCCAGCCCCTGCAAGTTGTACAAGAGCTTTAGGTAGTGACTGGATCTGTTATTTCTCCTCTTAAGGAGCACTGCACAGGCAAGAACAGTTGCCGAACTGTTCCCACAGTTCTGCTCATATCTTGTCAAAATAGGAAGTAAGCATGAAGGAGAGGCTGTTTTTTAATCAAGAAAATAGCACAGCTAACAGTTAGAACTTCCCCCAAAGATGGGAAGGTTTTTGTGCAACAAGATGAAAAGGGAATCAAAGTCAAGAATATTTCTTAGTGAAAGAGATTGATATGACTATCCCGAGGCAAACCATCATTGGTGTAATCAGAAGCAGCAGCCGTCAGAGGATAGGAACAGTGTCATAGATTGCCTGACAGAATATGACAACTTGGTTCATAAATAGCTTCTTCTGTGAAAACAGATCCTACAGCAGACAGGCAAAAACATATTGCTAAGGGAATCAACTTTATGTTGTGCTAGCCTCATTCTAATTAACACGCTAGTCCTCGGGCAAAAGAAGCCCTCTTCTACAGCCCACATTCCAGATTTCTGGTGTCTCATATCTTCTAAAACAAAAAAGATTAATTTTTCTGGATGAAACTGATCTATAAAATCAGGATAGTCAAAACTACTTCATGAGGATACACAGACTCTGGCCTCACAGCACTGACTAAGCAGGAACTTCAACAGAGGCTATTTTTCATCTCCACTTACTGTTTTTTTAGGAAATTGGTATAGCATGCAAGAATATTTCTGAGAAGTGCAAGACACCACTGGGAACTAGGTCCATGAAAAGGAAATGAAATAGGAATAAAAAAATGCAGTGTATTAGAATGAATATGCACATGCAACGTGAATATATTCATTTTTAATGCCACTTTTTATAACTTTCAGTGAAGTAGAAGGTTATGGGTTTCTAATTCTGAGAGAGTAATAATAGAAAATGATGTCTTCTTCAAACAAGGTCACCCCTATAGAGTGGACATGTGTCCCAGACAGCGAGATATTGTTAGTCCAGTGCACACAGCACTCACAGTAAAGGAAAACACTGCATGCTCGTAAGCAGAGCTATGCAAAGAAGATCAGTAATTATTTAAGGAGAACCAATTAAATTTTGTGTGTACCAGGCTATGTTGTCACAACTGAAGGACTGCACCTTCAGGTTTTTGTAGAGCCATGGCCTCTCAAATGGCACACATACCACATTCCTTTCCCTTTAATTCTTATTTTCCCTTGGTTTTATTGCAGGTTAAATGCAAGAAAACATTACTTAACATTCCTGCAATGTTAAATAATAGACCCAAATACTAACAGAGGTAAAAAAAGAAAATATTTTGATATTTTATGCAATGGAGATAACAGTCAAAAGAATGGTTCCAGTATTTTGTTGCTCTGATAATTTCTTATGCTTATGCTGACAAATTTGTCCTTGGCGATGACAAATTTAGTGGCAAGTTTTAAGATTACTGCATATGTAAGGCCCTAGAGTCTTTCCTGCTTTTAATGTGCTTTCCTGAGTTCATGTGTCTATCTTTACCACTCCATATTGCAAACACATCTAATTTCATCCATCTCTGATGCAGATTAGATCTTTATTCTTACAGAAATGCAACAAGGGGTACTTAGAGGACCCAGCTCCTGTGCTGGACCCCAGGCTCTTTGGGTACACCAGGAGAGGTGATGAAAGAACAACGCTCCCCTCCACCCCCCCGCCCAGAGCGTGTGAGAGGCACAGGGAGAGTCTGGCTGAGAGAGAGGGAACGGGACACTGCTAAGAGCTCCAAGACGCTGTCTGGGGAATGGGATAGGGGTAAGTGAGGCTAAGGAGATTTCTGAGCTGCAGAGGTGCTACGTGGGTGCGATCCCTCTGCTGTGGGAGCCCCACAGGCCTTGCCCTGTGCTCCACCTGTTGCTGCAGGCACCAACAGCCCTGGCCAGCCTCTGACCCACCCCAGGGGATGCTTTTAGAAAACGTGAATGAGAATCATAGAATGAGTTTAGTTGGAAGAGACCTTTAAGATCACCAAGTCTGACCATTAACCTAACACTGCCAAGTTACCACTAAACTATGTCCCTCTGCACTACATCTACACGTCTTTTAAATACCTCCAGGGACGGTGACTCAGCCATTTCCCTGGGCATCCTGTTCCAATGCTTGATAACCCTTTCTGTGAAGAAATTTTTCCTAATAGCCAATCTAAACCTCTTTTGGTGCAACTTGAGGCTGTTTCCT
>KZ507236.1:64760-81785 GCA_002844005.1 Limosa lapponica baueri
TTTTATTTTATTATTAATATTTCATTAAAGTAGTTTTGTTTTTTCTGAAATCATAAATCGCTTTCTCTCTCTTCCTCCTCTTTTTGGAGAGTCTTGTCGTTGGCAAACCCGGCCCAAACTGTGACAATAATAGAACTTATTTGGCTTAGTTTTCTATCCAATATTTTGTCTTTCAGCTTATTTAAGTCTTGTTCTTTCAAGTTAGAAGGAAGATCCCTCTTCTGTGGATAGAAGCAAGCCCCAAATAATTCAGCATTCACATCTTTCCTTTGACCTCGCTTATCCCATTTGCAAGCAAACCAGGCATCACTGATAAATTGTGAGCAGTGAATGCTATAGTATTGATTCATTATTTTCTTTTACTTTTGTCATTGTATCCATGTGCTGAGACTTGATTTAGACTACAGTTCTGTTTGGTGGGACGGTCTGTCTTGCGCTTCTGTGCTCCCTTGAAGAGCAAAGGTCCTACTTCCTACAAACTGCTGTAGAACAAATACTATTACACATGTTAAATCCTAGTTCATTTAAGTGAAAATATATGAATAAGATTAAATGTATGGCTTAGTTGAGAATTAGATTTTTAAAATTCAAGAGCACTGAGGTGTCACTCAACTTCTTCTCTAATCAGAGCTCTGTTCAGATACCTAGGTATTGAACAGGCTTACGTTTGATGTACTAGGTTTGTATTTTGCAAGCTTTGTTTTGGTAAAGGGCATCTTGACTGATGGGAATCCTGAATGTTTACTCATTAAGTGGCTTACGTTCAGTGCTTTTGGACTTGGAAAAAATGAGCTTATGCCAGCTCTGTCCTATTAAAAATTATGATTAGTCTGAATCATCACTGGATTTTTATCACTCTTATTTCCATTCCTTATGTGGAAGGAGAAAAATGCACATCATAGGTTCAACCAGTTTTTTCATCCTCTGTTACCTGCAGCACGTAACAGCTTCCAAAAAGACGAGTTCCTCTGGTTCTGACCTACTCCTTTATCTATGTTTGGTGCCCTTTGCCTTCCTCTTAGCTGTGTGCTCTCACTACTTACCTTCTTCAGACCATGTCCACTTTGAGCTGATTCAAATAGCTAACCAGACATAACACTAGCTCAGAAAAATAAAATGGATGTACTTTTGCTGCAGTAACAAGCTTAAGCAGCTAACAAAGGGGCTTGAGTTCACTGGTGCAAGGAAGGAGCTGGAGGAAGCAGCAGTATTTTCTCCTTCCATCACAAAAGAGCAGGTAGTTGGATTCAAGTTCCTTTTAGGATCACAGCTTGGATAGCTTCTCAGTTCTTTGACTTGGCTTGCTAAGTAGCAGGATAACAAAGCATTTAAATGGGAGAGGTTGCTTGATTGCAAGAGCCAGCAATGGGGTCAATTTTGCACAGACACCTGTGAATTTATTCTGCTCAGCTCCCTTTCTTGCTGTTATGCTCTGCTTTTTGCTGAGTTAATTCTCTGCTGCCTTAGTAAGTTGAAGCCCCTCATGAAGGGATTCAGTGAATGCTGGTGCTGGCACTGGAAGCAAGCAAAGGGAAGGAGGTAGTTGTGGAACACTCCTTTCTTAGTGACACCACATTACAAACTCAGCTCTCTCTGTCCAGTTGAACTACAGTTTCACTAGCTTCAGGCTGCAACTCTTAGTCTCATGAATTGCTGGGATGATAAGAACAAACTAAGAAAATGCATCTTGATAGTTCAGGTGGAGGGAAAAAGAGAGGGGTGGGGAGATGTGAAGGACCTTTCACTTGCTTTATTCTTTTTCTTTATCACAGTATCTATTTCCGTTGTGTTTCACACTTTGAACCTGATAATCTGCTTAGCAGTGGCTGCTAACACAGATAGAAACGTAATAACCTGCTCTGTTCTCTCTGTCTTCCGAGTTGGTTCTAACAATAAGTATGCTTCAATTTCAGTTACTTAATTTAACTCATCAGTTGGCAACCAACAAGACAGAGCTAATATCTCCTTTTTTTTTCCATTTAAAGCATACAGCCTGAGTTGACTTTGATGGATAATCCAACCCAAAGTTTGAGAACAGAAAATTAAATCCTGAGGATAGTCAAAATATTTATTAAAGCAACGGATCTATTTAAACCAGAAATTTTTATAAGATAATTGGAATGCATTCATTTGCATTCATCTCAGAGTCTTTTCCTCCAGCTTTAGCACTACAATTTTTTTTTCCAATGATATAGGTATTTTGGTAACACAGGCATTTAAATCTAGATACCTTATCCTGTTCGCGTAATTCCTATCCTTTTATCCCAGTATTTTTTCTTGGTCTTTTGGCTATAATCAGGTAAGTATCCAGCACTCTCATGGTACATTATCTTTCAGGTGTATGAGCTGGACTGATCCAATAGGTTTGTTCATCTTTGAAAGCAATACTGAATTACTGTTAAAATAAGATAACTCATTTGCATCCACTTGGTGCTGCATTAACTAGTAGTATAAAATAGTGTGGTGGTAACCTTATTGTTACCGGTAACTGGTATATAAGCAAGATCATGAGGTTTTAGTCCTAGGATAACATAGTTGTATGGAGTAATTGGATGATGTGGAATGAGACTGAGCTGTTAAACAGATGATCCTTTGCTCTTTTCAGATCAAAGAAATAGTAAGAGAAATCACCAGGAGGTGATTACTAGTGGTGGGAGTTTACCTGTAGCTAAACACATATTTGAAAAAAGTGTCCCTGACTTTTTTTTAAGCTTTCTCCTATTGTTTCCAGGAGAAGAATAGGATTTGGCAGCATTCCTCTGTAAATCAATCATTACAGCCTGGGTCTGAAGCCAAATGAAATAGATAAAAATTTCTTTGACTGCCCAAGGAGATAATTCCCTGAGTGTGGTGTGTAGTCTTGGTGATAAAAGCTGTTTTGTTGCTAAGCTTTTTTTAAATGCTGCTGTCACACTAGGATTGGGGAGAAGCTTCAGAATTGTAATCACGAGCGAACAGACCTCTACCACAGTGGGGCTCTTCTGCCTTTCTGTCAGTACAGTCACACTTCCTGAAGTGTAATGTAATTTGGGTATTTGTTTCATATGTTGGGGTTTTTTTCTCCATCCTTTTCATTGTTGATTTACTTTTCTTTTGTTAGTCTTTTATACTCAGTGATTTTTCTTTCTGGCCTTTTATTATTTTTACACAGATTTGCTCGAAGGCTCATAGGAATCCTAGGAAACTCTGCCTTCATGTAGAGAATATAAGATGTGCTATGAAGTAGGGGAAGTGCTTTGTTATAACATCTTTGTGATCTAAAAAAATCACTATAGACTACTGCCAACAGCTTCTGTTTCACTTAAGTCAAGTGCCTTTCATTGAGAGTCTGGTCTGTTAAGTGACAATAACCTTTGTGCATTTAAGAAAGCAATGCTTGTACATTGTAATTGTAACAAAATGGCATGCTTTCGCTTTCTTTCTAAAGCAGTGCAGCTGCAGCTCTACAGCTAGACATAAAGTAACCCTTGTTTCAAGATGTACTCTTGCTTCTTCCTGTAAATATAGCTATTCTCCCGATCAGGGTCATAAATATAAACACTCTAATAAATTAATGCTTTCTCTTCCGTTGCCCTGAACCATTTTACTCCAGTTCAGCTAGTTCTGGTGACAGCCTCATAAAGCCATGTGGATACTGGAAGTTGCCACTGGTGACTCTCAGGGTATATAGTGCATAATGCAGTGACTTTGAGGGTCACCAACAGAATGCACACAATATATACTGGGTTTTATGTTTACAAAAAAAAAAAATCTACTCCAGGTTGTAAGAGCAAGGATAAGAAGGAGCTTATCAGAATGTTACAGGAAGACAATCCAATCCAAATGATGAGCTCTTCCTCAGTTTTAAAGTAGAACTGTTCAAATTACCCATTTACTTAATTTCAGTTGGACTCAGAAACAGAAAATGGATAGCATATTTAGCTTAAGGGAAGGTATGTGTGGAAAGGTCTTGATGATTTATTTTAACTTGTATCTGGTAGGGGAAATCATATTGGAACTATGAAGTCCTTAAACACATGTTTTTTCTCTCATATTTCCAGGATAAAGATACAGATTTTTGCATAAAAAGCTGATGCTTATCAGCTGATAAAGGTATCAGCTCTCACCTAATCATATTTTTAATTCCAACAAATTCAGATGTGAAATCTCATCTCTGTCCAAAGACTGACAAAGGTATTTTGGTCCAGTGAGACATTCTTGGTATATGAAGGCATTAACATCTGTTATCTTGTCAAATTAAGTTTAGATAGAGCATAGTGCTTCTGTGAAAGTGAGATGTCCAGGTATGCAATGAGACCTAGCATTTGTATCATGACCTAATACTGAAGTCACTATTTCCAACCTAGTATCCAACCTAGTATCCAACCTGTACAATTACAGAAATTGACTGAATGCCTAGCTGACTCCATAGCAAAACATATGACTAATTGTTACAGGACACATCCAGATTTCAGATTTGGGAATTTCAGACAGTCTAGGAGATTCCCTGCAGGCAGCCCCTGCAGTGTATAGGACTGTTTGCATGCCTCAATGTGTTGGTTACTGACCTTGCGAGGACCAAGGGATAGTTGTATATAAGAATTTGGCAGAACAGAAGTTCAGGGAGACTTGCCTAACCCAGATGAAGACACCAGGGACCCTTGTTGCCATCCAGACAGCAAACAGCCATTCTGTTCAGGAGATTCTTCATGTGAGTGTTACTTAATGCAAAAGATCCCAGTAAATTAGGATTTTTAATAAACACCCTGTGTCTCTACAACACTAGAGAAAAGTTATATCATGATATGAAGTTAAACTAAAATTTGCAGGCTTCGTCACAAACCTTTTCAGTTTGATTTATGTATCATTGCAGATGCAATCCTACATACAGCTCCTCTTGAAACCAAATAATACAATAGAAGACATATTTTTGTGTAATACATGTCACTCATTACAGATGACATATTAATATGCAGCAGTGGAAGAACATTCATGAGTGAATTTTGTTAATCAGTTGCTCAGTGCATGCTAAACGTTATTGCTGATGCAATATATATATATAAAACAAGATTTAATGTTACACTGGTTCATCAATAAGATTTCTGTTAACCAACCAAGTCTGTAGCCAAGTATTTAACATAGCTTTTTTTTCTTTGCATTATTCCTGAATAACTGAGTCTTAGAACTAATTCCAGATCCCACAACTCTCATAAAGTATGGCCAAAATCTACTAGTAGTGAATGTAGTTAAGCCTTGTGTTCGTGCCCAGGTAGTATGCTGAATTTCTGAGCCTGTACCTGTAAGGGGCATCACCACTGATACTTGTCTGTATGAGGTTTAAGACTTGGCCGTACTACAGAATTCTATATTCAAAAGTGATTAACTGCAGTAATTAGCTGATATTCCTGCCAATAAATAATCTTTTCAGCATCATGTCACCAGCTTGTATGATATAGCAAAGGAAAGATGCCCAGGACCACAGCACTGACTTTACTAGAATCACAAGATTCACAGAACAGCTGAGGTTGGAAGGAACCTGTGGAGGTCATCTGGTCCAACCCCCTTGCTCAAGCAGGGCCACCTGGACCTAGTTGCCCAAGGCTATGTCCAGATGGCTTTTGAATATCTCCGAGGAGGGAGACTCCACGGCCTCTCTGGGCAACTTGTGCCAGTGCTCAGTCACCGTCCCAGTAAAAAGGTATTTCCTGATATTCAGACAGACCCTCTTCCTGTTTTAGTTTGTGCCCATTGCCTCTTATCCTGTCACTGGACACCAGTGAAAAGAGTCTGGCTCTGTCTTCTTTACATTCCCCCTTCAAGTATTTATATCTGTTGATGGGATTCCCCCTGAGCCTTCTCCGGGCTAAACAGCCCCAGCTCTCTCAGCCTTTCCTCAGGCACCAGTCCCTTTTTAGTGAGTGGACTTTTGTTGGACTCTCTCCAGTAGTTCCATGCCCATCTTGTACTGGGGAGGCCAGAAGTGGACATAATACTTCAGGTGAGACCCGGGTTCTGCCTAGAGAACTGCTGGATTTTCTGGGGACAAAGTCCAGGATATCAGGGAACTCCTGGGCAGGAATCTTCCAAAGGGCAACCAAGAGAGGTGGCAGTCTATGGGTTGTGCTTAGGGAGCTCTTTTTTTCCAGGGCGAAAGAAACTTTTAACTATATAACTAATTTTGGAAAGAGGAAATGATGTATCAGTGTGTTTCCCTGAGAATTTTCTTGGCAGATGGGGCCTTTTTTGGCTCATGTCTTTAGTCCTGTTTTCTGGAAGAGGATAATGGTAGTGGAAAGCTGCTTCAGTAAAGGGCCTTAGATAGGGTCAAGGCAGGAATAGTAAGTGTCAGAAGCAGACTCACAGATAGGAAGTGACAAATGATCCCAGAGTATGTTTACAGGCATGGAAATATCTTGCCCACTGTGCTTGCTCTAAGGTTTAAAAGTAGCTCAGCTGCTATAGTTCTAGGAGATATTAAATATAAGGTATTTACTCATCAAGCCTCTTTGCCATCACCCAAGTTTTGTAACTGCAGGCACTGAGCAATTTCACCACAAATTCTGCTGCTTCTCTAACACTCATAAGTATCAGGTGAAGCTCATGACTTCATTTTTCATATAAGCACTTACAGAGTCACAAAGACATTTTCTGAAACATTTTGTGGCTAAATATCAGCTGATGTTTACCACAGCAAGATTTTACTAGACCCAGCTATAGGAAGGCAGTGATCAAATACAGAATCTCTTAAGTCTCCTACCCCCTACTCTCACATTAGGCATATCAAAATTACCAGATTTATCCATTCTGACATTAATGTATTTATCTACATACTGAGCTGTCTGAAGAATGATTGCCCCAATGTGACTGGAAGGGCTGTTGTGGCTCCTTAATAATGTTTTCGAAAAAATAGTGCCATGCATATTTCTGCATCTAATTACATATTCTGATATTTTTTTTTTCATTAGAGTACCAACAAATAGCTTTTTTGTCTGTTCTCAGTTTTGAAGATCTTGGCTATACTGTACGTTTCTAAAACACTTTACACGCTGTATTACAAATGTGCTTAAAAAGTTGTTGGTATTACATCTTTATATTACTTCTCATTATTTCATGTAAATTATTTATGAAAAAGATTACTTGGTAGTGAATGTTCTCTATGCGAGATTTTGTACAAGATTGGGTCTTGTCTCCTTTTCACTTGGGACTCTAAGACAGAAACTTATTTCCTAGCTTTGCACATACTACAGATACCAGCTGATTTAGCTGACTGCTCTTGTTAAGATCTTCCCTGAATTTCTTGATCACTATTTCACTGATAACTTTCTCTCAGGGCTTGATAATTGTTTTGAAAGCCTTTTTGTGTGGTCTGTAAAATACATGGGTTTTTTCTGGATTTGTTTTATGCTCACAGAAAACGCACAGATCTGTGTCCATCTCCCTAAAATCAGCCATCCAACATAAAACTATGTTTATATTGCTGCTTTGTGGGGTTTTTTTTATGTTATTTGCAATGTCCTTGACCTTTCTTCTAGTTGAAGATGCCAGTTTGTCTCAGATCTTATGTATAAAGAGAGCTGGGATAACACAATACAACTCTCTCCTTTCTTATAAGGCCTGTATAGAGCCTTCTCCTGGAAAATCTTGCAATTTAAAACTCTAAGTTGCAACTTTTGAGCTAGGAACTCCCCCAAAAGTTGCAACTGTTCAATGGCTCGGACAATCAGGACACTTTTATTTGAAATGTGCATGTAGAAGCCTTGGATTGAGCATTGTTACCTGGAAGTTTGGCTGTAAACCTTAATGTCAGTGGATAAAGACAAAGAAACCTGTCAGATTTAATTATCTGTGCAATATAACACCATTGAGGGAAATACTCTCCTCTGGCTCCTAATCCTCCTTATCTTTGGTACATGTTAAAGCAGAATGGCTGAGTTTCTTTCATAAATTGCCTGAAGCTTATTATCATGGGAAGCCTGTCACCTATGATTAAATGCAAATCAGCTTGAGGAATAATTACTTTGAAAATGCATGTTGGTAACAAGGTTGCATTGTACTTTATGTTTCTCAAACTGACTGCAGGCACAGGACCTACCTTCAGATGTTTGACTGTTGTCGTGTCTGTTGATTCTGAAAAAAATATGTACCAGCTTTTATTATTTTTTTAAAATAGAGCAGTAAAGAGAATCATGTCAGTTGTAAGGAGTTGTCAGGACTTACATGCATAATATTTCTTTTTGAAATAATTTTGATTCTTTTAAGATTCTAAAACACTTTTTTCCCACAAATGCAGATATTCTAATTAAGTAGAATGCAATAATGGAAGCAGTTCTGTTCTGAAAGAAGCTTTTCAAGAAACTATTGCAATTGGAGAACATAAGAGGAACATGTAAACTTTTTGAAGTAGTATTACCAGCACTGAATTGCCAAGTAAGGTACTCTGAGATAGAGCAAATGTAGAAGTGACAGAGTTAACATCAGTGCCCATTTCTTTTCATTAGTAGAGAATATAACTTGGATAGACTTGTGATTTCACAGTTAGAGGAAATGACTGGACTGTTAAAATGCTTCTAAATATTCTAAATAATTTTCCCTGTAGTACTCTGAGTCCTAGCCAACACTGAACACTCAGTCCTTGAACATAAATTTGCTGAAGATTCAAAAATCATTTGATGAGGTTTCAGAGGAATGAGCTATTCACCAACCTTGTAAACATTTGTCAAGCTTCATGTGTCTGCTTTACCACACACTTAAGGGAGCAGGAAAAACAAGAGTCAGAGAAAGTGGCACCTAAAGAAAGAAGGTTTACACTTTCATGTTTTTTACAGATTGGAATAGATGATCATTTCCCTTTAAAAGCCGCATTGATATTATTTTGAATGTGAATTGCCTCTAGAGTTCACTTGACCCTGCAGACCCTTTCAAAATACTGATTTGTTAAAGAAGCAAGAAAAGCCACTACTGTGCATCAATTCCTCTAAAAATGTTGTCTGCTAGTTCAGACTTGGTGATCCTGGGCTGGAGCTCCTAATTTGCTCTAACAAGCTGGTGTTCATGTGGGCCTCTAGGAATGGTGGGAAGATAAATAAGGAGATTTTGCAACAGCTGTATATTAAGACTGGAATTAAAAAAGGGTGGTAGACAGTGAGATATGTGCCTATTAAATACTTACTGAACAGCTTTAGGAAGCTTACATGAGATCAGACACTGCTGATCTTAATCACCTGTTAAAGTCTCTCTTTGGTTTGTTGATATCCAGAAGTCCAAACTGATATCTATTTTCAGATATTTATTTGCATCAGATATGAGGCCAAATAACAAACAATCTTCAAGGTTTACATACATCTTAATTCCAGTTCGGATTGGCAACTTGAATGTTTTTAAGAGCAGAATATTTGAGCCTCTGAAATGCACTCCCAAAGGAAACCTCACATCACAAACATTTAAAATGAGATCTCCAACAGCCTTAAGGTAGACCTTGGACAACAATGATCCTTCTCTGATTGTGCAGTGCACAAATAATGACTCCACCAGTTTATTTCTATTTCTGTCTCCCAAAGCTTAATGATTGTGCTCCCTTTGCTCCTGCTGCTGTAGTTCATGTGTACTCTTTTTTCTTTTTTTTTTTTGATTCTGCTCAGAGCAGGGAGGATGGATGCAGCAGTTAATGACAGGTATAATGTTCCGGTCATTACAGAATGAGATGTCACTTTGACATTTTTCTGACTCACTTGGTGCCTTTGTGTCAGCTGCCTTCATAAGCCCAAGGGGCAAGACTTGCTTCATTAGTGTAAAGGGAATTTTGGGTGTATAATTAGCAGGTGCTATGTTGGCCTGGTAACCATTGAAGTACTAAATTAAGAATCAGCAGAAAATTGAATTACTCAGATGTATAATGGTTACAAGGATCGCTTTTCTCACCTGTCAATTGCAATCTGTTCCACTGGAAAAAACAAAGTTTGCTGGCAGAAGAATGCAACCCTTGCTGTTAGTCCCTGTTAGATGACATTGCAGGAATTAATTGAAAAGGGCTTAAAAGAAAGACTCTGCCCTTTGTTGGTTTTCCCTGTCCCTGCAGTACGCGTATTAGTACGAATGTACTAATTCCAGTTCTCAAGAACGCATTTATGCTTTGCTATTTTAGCTACCTGTTAACTTACATGCTCTGGTTATTTGCTGCATAACAATTTTGGTGGAAGGAACTGGGTAATGCTGAGCCTGCCAAGGCTGTTTAGATAACACTTCCATATTTATTTAAATATCCTTCATTGATTACAGCACTAGGATTGTCAAATGTTTCTGCAACAAAGACCATATGTTTAAAAGGTGGCATTTTGTCCCACCTTGATTTCTGGGTGTGGCATGAAGAAAACAAGAGCTACAGGCAAGTATGCAGCTGGTATGTTGGATTTGGCTGGGATGTACTGTGCTCTTTCACTTAACATTGAGGTTTGCTCCATTTTTTGATCATTTTATTGCATCGTATCAATGCTCAGGCAAATAGAGACATCTGAAAATAGACTAGTCAAATGGTCGATGCTGCCTGTCACAAATAATTGTCAGCTAATGGGATTCTGATGTTGGGCTATTTGCTGCTGTGCACAGTAGCAATGACTGCAGGTGATACAGAGTACAAGCCAAATGGCATTCATTTGCAATGAGAGAAGGCTTGACAAGTCTACTCCATCACTCATGCTGGCAACAGAAAGTTGATCTCTGCTTTTTCAAAGACTGACTCTGTTTCCATTGTCCTATTCTTGGGATTTAATGATTGTAACGATCCATGTTTTTGTCCTTCAGGAGGTGAAGAGATCAGATTAAAATTGAACTCAGATTAAAGTAAACAGTCTTGGAATCTAAACTGGATTGCACTAACCCATACTGTGAATGTTTTAATGTAATATACTGTAGTTCTGGCAGTGATTTGTTGGGAAACGAAGGAAGGACTTGCAATAGGTTCAGATAGTAGATACATGTACCTAACATTGAGAAGAGTCTCAGGTACTCTTGTTCAACTAGTTACACTTTGTTAAAATGCTATTCCGTCTTCTTATGTGACAAAGATATGTAAAATCCTCATAATGAGCTTAATACAGACAGCTCTGTATATAAACAGATTAATTCTGTGTATATAGACAGATGAATGTATGCATATGATAATATTTTCTACAGTAAATAATATCTACATGAGCATCTGCACAACAGTCAATAACCTTTCAACAGAGGACAGAAAAGGTAGTGAGACACTGTAAGATTTCTGTTGAACTGCCAACTGCCTGGGTTCAGAGTTGACAGTCTGCGCTAATTACTTGGCTGTCAAAGTTTTTTGCTTCATTCCCTGAGGTCTGCCAGCATTGAAGTGAGCTTAGGAGTTTGTGCAAGTTGCATGCAAGTTTGTGAAAGAGAAAATGCTGCTGTTTCTAGCTGCTCAGAGACCAAGCAAAGCAAAATGTCCCTTTTAAATAACTGTTTTATACAGGGAGTGAGTTTTTTCATAGGGCTACTGTGCCTGGCAGCAAAGCTGGCTTTAGAGCTGAAGGAAAAGCACTTGTGATCTGCAGGATACAAATCCCTTGTGAGTTTGGAACTGGAGAGAAACTCTTTTCTGTAATTTAAGAGGCATTTTATTATATTAAGCTACAGAAATGTGGGTGCAAATATTGCCTCACAGTGATGTGCGGAAAATCTCTCAAGGGTCAAAGGCTCAGTTTTGACTGGACGTAGACCCCAGCCTTCCTCCACAGATTCAGTCGAAGTCACTGTCCCTGACAGGTGGGACGTGCTTTGCTTTAGTTTAGGGATCTTGAAGGAAGTCATTCTCTACTGACGTCCTTTCTAGCCTCAGTTTGTCCACCTAAGGCTGGAAGATTACTTACACTCTGTAAATAAGCTTAGAAACTTCCCACAGCAGCTCTTTTATGAGGGAAGCATAGAGGTAGAGTTTCTGCTAATAACCTATTATATACCCACACCTATATTTAGACTCATTATCTCTCAAAGTTAGGAAATATATTCTACTCAAGGCCAACGAAACAAACCTGGAGTTTGAGAAATTTAATAAATGGAAACATTAGAAATATTTTGAAAGGTTAAGGTGCCTTCTTTATAAATTACTTTTTCTTACAGAAAGACTCATATTTAGATGAGATCTGCCATGAAATAAATGAGTCCACTTGTTAAAAAAGTTACTATTGTTAGTCTGACTTGTATATATAGATATGAAATACGGTGTTTAATGACATGGATCTTCATTTTTCGGTTTAGTGAGGCTTCTTTTCCTTGGCCTTTGAAGGAAAAAATATGTTAATTAGATCAAAGCTAAAAAGTATGTTAATTAGATCAAAGCTGTAGAACACATCTCTTAAAAATGAAGTGTTCATCCTCTGTGTAGTAAAGGATTTTAAAAAGTACAGTGTGCACCTTTTTAAAAAACAAACAGGCATAGTTAGCAACTAGCTCAACTCTCCCACTTTTCCTATTGGGGAAAATACTTTGGACCATCTTCCCACACTCCTTGTGGAGATGCTGCTAACTTTTTTATGACCAAGGACCTACAAGGTACTGTTTTTTTTTCTTCCTGCGTACCACGGTTTTGCTGTAATGGGAAGCTTCAGAAAACAACTGCCACTCACTCATTCTACTCAAGGGACTAATCTGTCATTGTCTTTACCAAGATCTAGACTCAATGATTTAGCACAAACAGCTTCCAGGTTAAAACAGAATTGTTTTTTTCCTTGGCACTTTTTCTGATGTACCCTGCAGTTTTTTCCCCATTGTAATTATTTCAGCTTCAGCTCATCCCACATGTGGATCTCAAAGCCTAACGTCCTATTATAAACTGCAAATATTTCCAATTTTTTGTGCATTGTGTTTCAAAACTGCCCTCTCCTACCTAATACTTTCTTTTGTGTTGCTGCTTCTAGTCCATAGAAGGTTCCACTTAGGAACCAAGTGTGCCATAGTCAGTTGTTGCCTTTTTGAACAGTATGTATGGTTAAGGCGTATCTTCTTTAACATCAGTGTGAATGCAACCATTGGCGTGGATGAAGCTCCATAGACACAGGTAACACTCTACCACGCTCTGATTTCATAACTGCTACTTACTGTCCCATTTTCTGGGATATCCACTTTGTCATTGTGGCATTTATTTTAAGTCCAGCTCTATACTGCATGACTTTTGAGCTAGTGAAAGTTATAATCATAAATTTAAATGGCTGTCAGTTGTATAGTGTCACCTACAAAAGATAAGAGGCTTAAATCTCAACTTCTTTAGCATTCTTAACATGCAGTTTAAGACAAAAGTTGAAGAAAATCTCTGGTCACTCAAGGTCTTGGCTTACTCTGAACTTGGCTCGAATCGGTTCTTTTAGTTCCATTGAAACTTATCACACAACCTTGTTAAAGAAGATCTTTGTTCACTGTGGAAGGCTTGGAAATCTTTACAGACTTGCACAACGACTGGTTCTTTTAAACATCTAGTAATCTGGTTTAAGTGCATTTGCATGGTTTTGAGTTGCATCTGAATGCAATCTAGTGTAGGTTCTTTCAAAGCATAAGCACTAGTGTGTTATGAGAAATGGTAACAGCTGGGTGTTGTCTCTCCATCAAAGATCAAGGGGAAAATCCAATTGCAGAAGCAAGAAGAGGTTTTAAAAAACTCAAAACACTCCAAAACCTTCATTCAAACTGAAAAATGAAGTAAGATTGCAAAAGCCTATTTAGTGCTGAAACGATAATTTTAGTGTTTGAATCAGTGTTTGACAGGGATAGTGGCAACAAATGTTGCAATTAAAATGGGAGGGTTTTTTCAAATAGAAAATGATGAGGACATTGTGATGGCTTTTATACATATAAAGAAAATGCAACTCAAATCAGCAGAGCAGAGTGTTAAGAGCAAGGCTAAAGTATTATATTTAATGACAAAAAATAATTTCTGTTTGAGGCCATTATATGTCAGTGTATAAACTGAATGCCTTATATTCACAGAACGAGCCCAGAAAATCTAATTTTGTTTCTTTACTATATAACTATAAAGGAATAATTTCTTCAGAGCTATCTGTTGTATCGGAAAGCTATTAAATTAGAAATAGTAAGAGAAATCTATACTTGAGTCCATCTTGTTGATTCTAGCAGTACATACTGCTTTAAATGTATTTGCTGCTATGCTGCAGTTTGATCCAGAAATGATTTTACAGCTCCATATTATATATGAATGAAAAAATTATTTCAAGTGCATATCTTTACATTGACTCCCCAGATGCCAAAGTACTATGAGAACAAAGCACTGTTTCCTTGTTTTTGAATTTTCAATGCTTACTTCGTTTATTCTTAAAATATAGATTGCTTTGTTTTTGTTTTGTTTTAACTTACATTATTGAGAGTTTTAAAACACCCGAAAGTAAAACCAGAGAAATGCACCTGGGTCTGGGCAATCCCCAGTATCAATACAGGCTGGGGGATGAAGGGATTGAGAGCAGCCCTGCCAAGAAGGACATGGCGGTACTGGTGGATGAAAAGCTGGACATGAGCCAGCAATGTGTGCTTGCAGCCCGGAAGGCCAACCGTATCCTGGGTTGCATCAAAAGTGTGGCCAGCAGGTCAAGGGAGGTGATTCTCACCCTCTTTTCCACACTGGAGAGACCCCACCTGGAGTAGTGCGTCCAGCCCTGGAGCCCTCAGCACTGGAAAGACATGGACCTGTTGGACCGAGATCGGAAGAGGACCACAAAAATTATCAGAGGGCTGGAGCACCTCTCCTATGAGGACAGGCTGAGAGAGTTGGGGTTGTTCAGCCTGGAGAAGAGAGGGCTCAGGAGACCTCGTAGCAGCCTTCCAGTACTTAAAAGGGGCTTACAGGAAAGATAGGGACAAACTTTTTAGCAGGCCCTGTTGCGATAGGACAAGGGGTAATGGTTTTAAACTAAAAGAGGGTAGATTTAGACTTGATGGAAAGAATACATTTTTTACAATGACGGTAGTGAAACACTGAAATAGGTTGCCTAAAGAGGTGGTAGATGCCCCATCCCTGGAAACATTCAAGGTCAGGTTAGACGAAGCTCTGAGTAATGTGATCTAGCCGATTTCCCTGCTCATTGCAGAGGGGCTTGGACTGCATGACCATTAAAGGATCCTTCCAACCCAAATTATTCTATTCTATGATAAGCACTCTAGGCTTTAGGGGTTGCCTGTATTTTGGATTCATGTGGCAGATTATGTAATCTTAATTTCACTATAAAGAAAATCACTCTCACCTCTTTTAATAGTTCACATTTTGATGGGAATTTTCACACTGGAAAGCAAAGTTGTGTGATGTTTATGGAATTTTACTCTAGCGCAAGGCAAACTATAGCCAAGGAGAACTGCAACTTCCTCATGCATGACAAGTTTGTGCCTAAAAAAACCCCTTTGTTTCCATTAACATCTATGAAATCAGCACGTACCACAGTAATTATTGGAAAATCTGTGACAGTAGAGATGCTGTCCAAAGCAAAGCCCGGCTTGCTCAGGAAAAAAGTAGTATGAAGTTCATGTTTTGCTATTCCTGAGAAACAATTTTACTGACAAGTTTCACGTAAATGCTGGGGAGACAGTGGTTTTTATTTTTAGAAACTTGCATTCAGTGAAAACTGGTTTTAAAACTTAAAAGAAAAAATATATGAAATATCCAACAACCCCTACACCAAGTGTGAAAATAGAGAAACATCCCAGTTTTAGTAAACCAATCTCCTTTTAAAAGCAGCTGGAAAGGCAATAAATAAAAATGAGTTGCAATCAAACCCCTTGATATCCATTTTCACTGTAATGAAGCTTGATGTTTTTTTCTGAGCTGCAGTAGAGTAAAATTATAATTCATGCTCAACCAGCATGTGAATTGAATGCTACTTGTAATTACATCACCTTGGTAATGCAGTAGGATATTGTACATGACTGATTTTGGATTTTAACTGGATTTTTCTATTGAATTCACTCCTTATCAAAGAGTGTGTTGAGGAAAACTCTGTATGGCTGCCTCAGGCATAATGTGCACTTGAGGGCAGAAAGGTTCATATTTAGCTCTGATACTGCTTTACTATGAGACTTGGAACATTCGTTTGGCCTTTCTATCATTTGACTTCCTGAAAAGTAAAATGAAGAAACTATGTGCTGGGGGTCAGGAAGTAAATCAAGATTTTTTGCTTAAATTTGGCAGTGCCTAGCAGCCTACATCTTGCTACTGGGACCTGTTTTGCAAAGTAGCACTTGGGTGCCTAAAGCAGCAGATAGGTGTTCAGAGAGATTTAGAAAGTAACTAGACAGATTAGACATTTAGACTATATTTTTGTCTCTATGTAAATGGTGTTTGACCTACTTCTGTAACTTAAAAATGTAATGGACTCCTACATAATTTTGCAGTACTGGTCTCAAAATCGCGTTTTAGCAAACCCATAAAGCGTTTATGCAAACTAACCAGGAAAGTGGAACAGAAATCATTGTTCTTCTAGTGGAAGTTGTTTTCATGGTTATCACTGACAAGCAGTAGCCTGTAAAAACAGTCATGGTGCAAACACTACAGGAACAGCAACTTGACTTGAATGGGAACATCTTTCTTGATAAGAAAATTTACACTTTGTAAAACAGGGCAAAATTGTTACAGTGACTGGCTTCAGATTTCTAAGCTTACATGAGATTGGTAGGAACAGAGAAGGTAAAGCTCCTTCCAGCTGGTGGGCTGAATCTCTTTCCTACAGCTATCTCCAGAAAATGCCAAATTGTGAGTTGCCTGCAGTAGCACTGGGCATGCAATATGCAAGATGGATCAATATGCAGACATTTGTGGATGATATTCCATTTTGGAGATTGGAGGATGATTTGTAATGGTAAATAAGTGTAGCTTCTGCTTTTCATAATTTGAAAGTCATGAAAGGAAAACAAGAATGAAATGTCTTTTTAGTTTCTCTCTCAAAAAAAAGCCCCAGATGACCCTGCCTCCCCTTTAGTGATCTGCTACCAAGGTTGGATAGATCTCCAGCGTCAAAATCCCACTAGTTTTGGAAAAATTTGTTTTGATGC
>KZ507236.1:82245-97770 GCA_002844005.1 Limosa lapponica baueri
GGTTTTCTTCAGGTGATGGCTTACAGGAGAGGCAAGGATAGGATTAGAACCCTAACCACAAGACAGTCATTTCTCTTTTAGGATCCTGTGTAGACCTCCAGTACTAATAAAGCAACTACTGCATGAAAGTACTTTTTTTCAGAGATCCATCTGGAGTGTGTATCCACTGCAAGCATGTAAGACACTTCATTTTCTAGTATAGAAAAAAATTAACCTCAACAAGCAGAATGAATGTGGCCTGTCTTTCAAACCTGCGTCAGCAGATACTCCTCAGGGTTTGTCATAGACATATGCAAATGGTTTTGCACAGACAATTGTTAAATTGTCATTGAATTTGGCATGCTTGTTTTCTCTTCTATAGCTACTTTAATGAGATCAAGCCATACTATTCAGGGAGTGCTTTGAAGGATTCAGTCTACTGACAACATTTTGGCTCATTTGCAGAACTCAAAACTAGTTCTGAATGTTAGGAAGTTTATGTGTGCTCAGGTAAGAGATGTAATGGAGCCCAATACTTCTGAAAATAACACATAAATGCACCACTTCAGGCAGGCTGTTGCAATATTGCCTTTTTTTAAAGGTAGGTATTTCTTTCTCCACTAATTACACACTAATTATGAATTGCTTTCTTCTGCAATTTGACTACATAAGATTTATGCTAAGCCAGCACAGTAAAAATGAAGGTCATATCACTGAATCAGAAGTCTATAACACACACCCAGAGAAATGAATTTTAAGGTGACTTTGGCTGAAGTCTGTTAAAGGAGAACAAGGAAGAAATTGTAGCTTGTGTTGCTGACAGTCGTTTACACTCTAAAATACAGAGTATTAGCTGATACCAGTTCTCAGCAGAGACATACAGGTTTTTAAGTCCATATAATTTTTCTTTCTTTAGTGGAAAAAGCTCACATCAAACCACTATTCTCCCTGTGTCGCTACTCATAGGGAATGAAGTGGGACTTAACCTGTTACAAATTATTTCAGCTGTTATGCTCCATTACTTATCTGAATTCACTGAAATGCAATAATCTGTATCAGTCTTAAAAATCAAATTATTTCCAAATCTGTTTCAATTTAAAATAAACTGGTCCATATGTCCAAAATAAATTTTGGACATATAACATTGAGTGTTTTAGGAATGCAGCAAATATCACCACTGGTATGACTAATTCCCAGATGTTCACATTTTTCTTTTAAAAATCTATGAAATTAAATAAAAAAAGAATTAATTCAAGTTACATGACTTTCAAAATCCAGTGTCATGCTGGTTTTTTAACAGTTGTAAGCACTCATGAGGTGTCCATCTCCTCTATTATAGCTGTGATGCTCTACCATCCTATGAGTCTTGAGGGAATTTTAACAGGAAATGAAAAAAAAAACGGGGTGGGATTAAAATAGCATCCTCACTGGAGGTGAATGTCAAGCCTCCAGCTGACTGCTATAGAAATGGAAAGTTTAGAGAGATTCTGAATAAAGCACTGAACCAAGTGATGCTGTTGAGATGACTGCTGGTGTTTCTTGGAAACCTGAGAATTGTCGTGGTTTTTTCTTGACCCTCACCACTCCACCTTATTTTTCTTTCTTCAGAGCTGATAAGATCACCTTAGTCCCTTTACACGTATTTCTGTTTCTTGGATAAAAGCTGACACTTTGAACTTCCCCAACAATAGGGGCTTACTTCCATGGTCAATTTAGGTGTGTAATGCTCTAAGTAGCCAAAGCATTGGAAGGCATAAAAGTTGCATTTCTATACAGCTGCAGTTCCCTTAACAAGTACCTGTCAGACCTAAGGAACTGAGTTTTCTGAAACCACTTAAAATTTTTCTTTACCCTTGGTAGGATTGCAGGTATATGTTAAGTGTGAAAGGAAAACAAGAAAAACATAAATATATTTTAATTTTTACTTTACCGCTGGTCTTAACCATTTTCTTAAACTGTAGTTCCGTATGCAGTTTCGGTCTTCCCTCAAATTAGTCCCTAGGGAAACAAGTGTGGAGAATAAATCCCTCATTCTGCTCTGTAACTATAGGCCTGATCACTTCCTACTCAAAAGCTGTAATAACTTTTGTTTGAAATGACCTCTCATCTTACAAATAGATGCTCAAAGCTTTATCAAACTTTGAGTGGTTTTTTAGACATTGCCATCATGTGATAGCACAGATTGTAAGTTACAGACATTGTGCTTTGGATGATAAAATTTTATCTACACTGTAAGGATGAGTAGCATAACTGCATTATCATTTTTTGCATTATCAGTAAGATATTGTTGTAAATGCAGACTGGTGCATACTCTCTGGTAATCCAGGTCTTAAGGGAAAGTACACAGCTTCTTTTGAGACTGATAACTATAACCAAAACCAGGAGCACATACCCTGAAATGGGTAATGTCTTACTGTCATAATCAGAGGAAAATACTTATGGCCAAAAAACTGCATTTCTGAAGCACCTTTTAAAAATTGTGACTCCTCTAGATTTCTGAGGTGGGAGACAAATTTTTGGAAGATGTCTGGTGTACATAAAAGAAGAAAGATTCCATTATCATTCGTGCTCAGGCATTTAAGAGTTCTATCTTCAAAGCGTGGATAAATAAGGGGGTTTTATGATGGAGATGATAGAAAGTGAGAGTCTTCAGGCTATATTCCGCTACTATTGTACCTTACAAAGAAACTTAATTACAAGATGACTTCACCAAAACACAATTGCGAGTAAGTCTTATTACTGTTACACAGGAAATATGATCCTGTATAATATGTTTAATCTATAGTTAATATTAATTTTGCAAACTGAAAGAGGAGATATAATTTGATACTAACCAATTAAGATTTTAAATTAGATAAATGATTATAATTATGTGAAAATCTACTTAAACATTTCCTGAACACATAGCAGTTTGTTTTCTATAAATGCAGAAAAATCCTCCAGTCACTCAGACAAGTAGTGATTTCATATGCCATAAAATATTACCCAGATCTATGTGTTTTGAACTTGAACTTCGTTTGTTAAAAATAAGACTTCTGTTTACTTGAGCTGACTTTGGGTTAGCCTTTGATCTGTTTGCACACCTCAAATGACAAGCTGAAATTATTTGGCCAAGACTGCTAGTCTTTTATTGCCACTTTGTGTAGCATGGCAAGCTATATGATGGTGCTGTTGGAAAGAATGTATTTCTCCATCATTGTAATAATTCTTCTTAATATACTGTTTAATGGTTTCACAAAACTTCTTTTTTATTTGATTTCTCTGTTATTTTTTATGGTAGCAAATTATTTGTTCTACAAATAAACCAAAACAGAGGTTAAATGTAAATTTACACAAGGATATAAACTTTTCTACCGTGGAATTTATTAATCAGCACTAAATAAATTATAACATGAAGGACATTATTTGGAGAAAAAAATTCTCCCCATTGCCCTAAGTTGCTGACAGGTAACAGTAAATTCTGCTTTTCCATGAACATTTTCTGTCCATTCTGTGGACATTTTCTACAAAAGAAGTTAGTGTAAACAGCCTATTGTTCTATTTAACATAGCTCATATAATGATAAATTGGTGTTTAAAAACTCCTCTTTCCTTCTAGAAAGAAAAACAGCTTGACAAAAAGAGAAAAGTAATAAAAGTTGGTTATTACCTGGTTGTGATTCTACAGTAAACTGAAATTAGCAGACCAGTTTGAGTTCTCTTGAGGTGAGTGGGTTTTGTCCAGATGTGAGCACTGGTGCTGGAAAATGCTGTAGGATGAGTCTGTGTGATGCTGCTCACCATGCCAAGAAAAGGCATCCTAATCATTTCACCTCCATCAATCTCTGATCTTCAAAGCATGGTCCTGACCACAGAGCTGGGTTTCCTAGGTTCATTCTCCCTTCTTTTTTTGAGTCTAGGGTGACCCTCTGAGTACAGCAGAAATAATTTCTGCTTTGTGAGACTTGATTGTCTAGCTCTGCTTTGGTATTCAAAGATCACACTCTTTATACTAAAGGAGGAAAATACACGTGGGGATGCTTCCTCCCAGGTATCGATCACTTCTGGAGACATAACAGGCTGCAGCTGCTGAGGGTAGTATGACAAAGAGCTCCTTCTCTCTTCTCAGATCATCAGGGAAAATGTTAACTGTTGATATTTTATATTAATGCTATTGGAAACCCTACTTCTGAAAGGAAGAGAAGTCTGTCTGACTCAGGACTTCAGGAATAAGAATGAAAACTGAAATAAGTATGGACTTCCTTTGCAGCGATTTATCAATATTCCTTTGACACAACTAGTGCAGCTGAATCATAGTCAATGCCTGTCTTTTAAAATCCCACCACTATGAGATTTTTACTTGATTCTGTAGTCCTTTTTGGTTCATACAAAGTGAAATGGTACTGGGACTTTTTATTTCTTTTCGCTTGGTTTGTTTTGTTTCTGCCATTGTACTACCTGCAAAATGTGGAGACTGAGCTAGAAAAAGAAGACACATCCCATTGTATTTTCAGTGTTATCACTGACATTTCTTTTGCTAAATTTGATGTGGATAATCCCACTAGCATAGAGAAATTAGTGTTATCAGTGCAAGGTTTTCGAACTGAAGTCTGACGCATTAATTACACTTGATAAATGGTCTGGTCTAAAGATAAAATTTTCAACAATGGTATCCAGCAACCCATGTACAAATAATGAAGACAGTAAGTTAAACCATGATTACAACCAAGACTTCATGGTGTTCCCCTCGGCCCGGAATCTCAGTGTGTTCTGACAAGCACAGACATGCAGCAAGAAAAACCCTCTGATTTGGAAATCAAAGATAAATTCTTGCTTTCTCTCTACTGTATGCAGTTACTCTCCTAGCTGCCTAATGGATATTATTTAATATTTTAATAGCTGATTTTGTGTTTTCCTGTCATCCCTTGATGTTAGTGTAGGTCTTAAATAGAAAGGCACAGGAATATACTGCAAGTAACAGTTATTTCTAATAAATATACTACTAATAATATTGTGGAAAACTATGCAACTGCACAATGCCCATAGGAGAAGGACGCTATATCAGTGATAATGTGCTCTGTAATCTATCATATACAATTCTTTTGAGCAGAGACTTCATTTGGAGGGTTTGGTGGGGTTTTTTTCCTGGTTCAGAATTTACACTTACTGTCATGGCCTTTATCTTCAGAGAGATTAAAAAATAGATTTTTTTACTTGCCTCCTGTAGTTTGCTGTTGCTGTTACTGTAGTTAAAATTGTAAGCTTAATACACTTACTGCTGTAAAATACAAAGAGTTTATAGGGCATGTATATCCTCTGCTGGTTAGGTAGGATAATGTAAAGGGTCCTACACGATTGACCCTGCCTGGATTGCTCAATTGGCATTGAGCATGGCAAATACTTACTGCTACTCTGTCATTGAAATCATTGCTATGTGCCTGCAATGTATGCTTTTTTCCTGGTGATGGCGTAGAGTTAACAATATTCTTCTCTTAATGCAAATTTCTTGTTGCAGTGCTCTGGCACCATTAGGTTCCTGGGATTTCCTGTGTTGCATATTTTCTGGATCACTGGAAAGCACATCTCTAAAGAAGTCTTAAATATAAAACAATTTCGTAGTGAGAAGAGACTTGGGACCTGTCCCTGTCTTTAACTAAGCATGAGTGTCCTCTGGGATGAATTTTCAGCTCATCTGCTAATGCTGTCAACTCGCTTGATGAGCCAAGAGGAAGTTTGTCATTAGAAGGCAATATCCACAGGGGTAGCTCATAACTTGAAACCCCCTCAGGTGTGTGCACCTCAGCTTGGGACCTTAGGAAAGAGCGAGAACTCTTTCCAACGTGGGGAATGGCTTGGGCACTGTTTAGGCTGGGCTCATCACCCTGTCAGGGGCAGAACTCTGGAAGAGCTCTGGAGCAGAGAAGCTGGAAGGTGTTTCCAGGCTGAGTGATGCTGCCTGTATGAGGGGGTGAAGGGGTGATCCTGTCTCGTATAATGCGCTGGCTCCCGCCCCAGGTGTTCACAGCCCCTGTGCAGTGGCACTGCAGTTGTACCTGATGTTTTTCTGAGACTCGGGAACCTAGATCTTCTTTTATCTTATGTTCGGAAAGGCCAAACATCTTCTTTTATCCTGTGTTTGGATGCCCTGTCCTCGTTGTAATGAAAAGCGATTCCCCATCAAGTGAGCTGTGCCAGGACATGGTGGCTGTCTGCATAGTCGCTGCACGAAGTCTGTAGCGAATATCCCTGGCAAATAAGTATGTATCTCCTCAATCTTCTAGATTATTTCATGACAGTTTGCCTAAATTGTGCCCATCTCTACAAAAACACTGTATTTACTTATCTTCCTAAGAGTGTTCTTATTGTGCTTCTTGGTGTGGCAAAGATGCTGTTATATCCAGTCAGTCAGACGTGGCAAACAGGACTTGTATGGGTGCAGGAGGAGCTAACTCAATCTGGCAGTGAGCCAGGGTGGTTTACGTTACACAGCACTTATCTTCCCCTGCCTTATCCCTAAGCTCTGTTGTAAATATTTTTGTGTCTTTTAAATGGCAGTGTTTAAGGAAAGAATGGGTCAGACTGAAGGCCTTGCAGGCCTGTGAGCCCGTCTGGCAATGGCCTATGTAAAAGGTTCGAGGCATGCAAATACACACACAGGAGTATGTCTATACATAGTGAGGTTTCCTACTCGCGTAGCTTCCGATGTTTTTTTGGTTTGAATGCGTGGGGTTTTTTTAAATTCTAACTCACAAAGCAATTGCAAGAAGCTGAAATATAGCAGGTCTGCAGGTCTTGTGCCTCTTTAGAACAGTACCAAATAGCTCTTCCGTCTGCTGCCCAAATGCCAGCCTCTGCTTTTCACTTCTGTTCACAGACATTGATGAGCCAAGACCCTCTGCTCGCTAGAAGCTGTCCTTGGTGCAGAGCTGGGGGCATCAGAGAGGAAAAGTATGAATTTCTGTCAGTAGGACCAATTTAACCCCTGGTGTGGGTTATATGGTACACTTACTGTAGTGCTAGATGTGGAAATTCCTGTTCTGCTGAGGGATTGTTAAAGCCAGAATGGAAGTGCTCTCTGCTTTCCATGGAAGAAACCCCCTAAACTTAAAAATTAAATAAAGGTGAGGGAGAAGGGGGAGGAAGTACCATGTCAGTGGAAATCTCTGGTGCATAACATAGAGTTTGATTTTTTAATATCTTATATTACAACTCAACTTACATCTCCAAAATATAAAAATAAACACCACATAAGCTGATATGGAAAACCAGGAACATCTCCACTTAAAAATGACAGAACATTGCACTCTCCCAAACTTTAAAAAACAAAATACCACAGAAAATATATCAAAAGCACTGTTTCTTGCAAGCTCCTATTTCAGAATCAATGTATTCAAAAACCCCAACTGTATACTATTACCATTCTCAGCCCAGTGCTGACCAGCTGTAGTCTGAGAAAATTGCCTTCTAGATAACTACAGTGTTTTTATGGCACTCACAATCTCTTTGGTGCCAAAAGTTTGTGTAGTAGACTTCCTGTGAGCTTGAAAATGGAGACTAATTTTTGGTTACATGCTGCACTATTAGTATCAAGGACCCATTTGTTCTTTCAGTAATGTGATTCTCGGTCTCTGGGATTCATCAGAGGGATTTATCTGTCTAATAAATACGTCCACTCTGTCTATACTTCTAATGTTTCCTGATTAAAATAAAGCTGTTTATCTCTCTCAGCTTCATAGATTGTATGTAAACAGGGATTACTTACCCAGGAATCTCATCCCCATTGCCAGTTTGCAGCATGTTAAGGCTTTCTTTGGGAATGACTGCAGTGTGAGGCATGTGTCTGCCTAAACATGTGCAACTGGTTTAGAGTTAGCCTGAACACAGGAAAAAATACAGAACAACCTGTCCTATTCAGTTTTTATGCATGTTAGTGTAATTTATTATTAATCACTATGTAACACAAAAACAGATCTTGTAACGGGATGAAAGGTGGAACAAGATTTGACCATTCCAACACAAAAAATTTCTTTTTACTCCCATTCCTCCAAAGGGTAAGAACACTTATACAATGTCATTTTTATTTCTAAATAAACTGTTGATAAAATCTATATATGATAAAATAATTGCTCCTTTGGGAAACAGACCTCAATTGTGAGAGGGTATACATTATGCCACAGAAAAAATAAAATGCAGAATCAGCACAGGGTGACTTCTTGGAAGAAGAGAGGAGCAACCTGTGGAAGCTATGCCAGGAGGGTCAGGGATAAACTTGGACCTTGAGTAACTTGCCATTGAGCAGAATCATGTTATATTTTACACGATTAACAGGTTATATGCAAATGAAAATATGGATATTTTTGCTTCACAAGCCTCAGACAAATTAAAGGAAGCAGAATGCTTTTAGAGTTATTAAGCAAAAAGATTGAGCCATAAACCACTGATTTGTATTCATATGGAGAAAAAATATCACTGCATCCTCTCTGCTTGTCTTCTTTCTGTAGTATCTGTTGCTGGTTTGTGTCAGAGATAAGACCTTAGAAAGGATGATCTGACCCAATGTGGGCTGCCTCAGTCATGTGCTGGTCCCACGTATCAGCTATCAGGCAGTGTTATGTTCTCTTCTTACTTATGTCTTACCAAATTTTACAATTTTTCTCTACCATGCAGAGAAAGTTTGAGTTTTCTTCCTGTAGTAATGCACCAGGATCTTCGCAACTTTGCATCATCTTTGCATCAAGGAGTGTACTAAAAGCCTGCCCATCTGAAGACATACAGATGACCTGAGCCTGTCTTCTACTGCTATTAGTTCTGCAAGCTATAGTGTTGTCTGTGCCTAGATTTATTACCATAAAAACCTGTCATGTTGGCTACATTGTGGTTCTTGTAGAAGCAGCAGTGCTGTTTTCCTGCTTTAAGTGACTTTTTTGACTCAACACATCCAGGGCCATCCAAGATTAATTAATTCTAATTAATTCCATCCTCTTGCAGATAGGCACTCCCAAGAGTAGGTTTAGGTTGGTTAGGAACATAGAGTTTTATAATGGCAAACCTTAAGCTGCCATAGTTTGGAACAGATGTAAATGTAAGACAATATTACTCGATGCAGCATGCAATTACTCATTCAATTGAATGAAGTTTCATAGCATCTTTTTCAGGATTGTCCTCATTATACAGACTGAAAAAACTGAGATCAGTTTGAATTAACATTTTTAAAATTTTATTTCTACCTTGAGTCCACTTTGATGAAACCACTGCTCTCCTTTTCATTAAAAAAAAAAGGGGTGGGGGGGGGAAACAGCTGTTGGCTTTTCAGGAGTCACTGTGGGACAAGGTAATTGCATGCTCTGGCATCTCTGTGCAAGGTGCCAGTCAGAGGATGCTTGATCTGAGGCACTCAGCAGAGGAGGAGTTTGACCACCTCTCTATTTTTTAAGGCTGTGTTGCTAAATAGGATGGCTTCATCAGCAGTTATTGTAATAAGACTCTAGGGCACTGAAGTTCAGGTTCAGAATTCAGATATCTTTCCTTTCCCTTCAGTGTACAACGTGCTGTGGATTAATGATAGATAGTACTGTTCATAACATGACACTAGTTTACATTTACTGGCTCCTGTTGTAACTACAGCGTCCCAGTATTCAGACACCTAAATGGTGCTAATCATCACTTTTAGCCTATAGGGAGAGGAGAGTACCCTCATAATATGCTCTGATGCAATTCTTGAAACAATTTCTTTCTTTCCATATTTTATCCATTTTCTATTCCTTTATTTTATGTCTTGTCACCTCTATTCACATTTGCAAAGACACTTCATATTTTTTATAAGATGTTATTTATAGGATTAGTAGAGACAGTCTTTTTGTGAAAGTCTTACAGATTTTATTCTTTATTAATATGTTTAAATGCATTAATGGTCCCTTGTTTTTCCCTTCACCCTTCCCCAGTGTGTCACACTTCTGCATTGTTTTCCCTTGCTTTAATAATCTTTTTTCTGGGTTTTTATTGCCTTTTCTATGCTGAAGACACACTTCTGAAGTCTCACCTCTTTTTCTCCCACTCTTTTATCCTCTTGCCATTTTTCCTTTGCATTTTTGCTTCTTTCTGATTTTTTTTTTTTTTTGCTGCTAATGCTCCTTTCCCCTCAACTGTTTGCTTTGCAGTCCCTGTGCTGATCTATCAGAATTTCCATCAGGTTTATTTTCTTGACTTGTCAGCTCAGCATGCAGACTGATCCCGTGCAAACGGCTGGTCTGATCCTACGCTGAGCTCCAGTGGAGTAGGCTGCGTACCTATAGTAAGGCAAATGCAAATCAGAGCTTCATGGCGGCTTAAGGTACCTTTTTCTTGCAAAGAAACATAGAGAACAGAGCTCTGCTTCTCTGTATCTCTGTTCTGAAGATGGCCTCTCCTTCACCATAAGCTGGGGGAAGGCACAAAAGAGCTACCTTAACCAGTGGTGGGCAGGATATGTTATTAGATATGTTATTAGATAATCACTGAAGTGGCTGTGGAAAAGCATTTATCACTTGTGTAGAGATAAAGTTGCTTCACTTGTCTCACATTGATATGTTCTCCTTCATGAATATTATTATAGCTTGATGTGCAGACATCATACTATTTTCATGCTGTTATTTAATTTCATTGTAGAGCATTAATGGATGATTTTGAAACAGGATTCAATATTCCTGTCAGATGTACATGAGGGCTAGAAGATACCACTAGGTTAAGTTCTTCCTTTGCAAACCTGCTATTTTTGCAGGTGGTAATGCCCTGTTCAGGTGCTGCACATCCTCAGGAAATGTGAATGCAAAAACATTTTGGATGTCTATCTAAAAATTTCTTAGATTCTATGCCAGTTTCTTGTTTAATCAATTATCAATGAAGAAATAAACTTACTTTCTAAACTTAAAAAGGCATCTCCTTCTCATTAGAGGCTGAAATTTTTGTAATTTGGAGAGCAGAGGCAAGAATTCTTAACCATACAGGAAACATTGAGGCGTGAGGCTTTTGATCTGATATTTTCAATTGCGAAGTGGAAATCATAAACCAGCTGCTTAGTCCATTGTAGTATTTGAACAGATAATGTGTCTGCATGTAAGCAGTATGCAGTGTCTGACTGTAAGCCCACATGCTGGGATTTTTGGCTGGCAGCCTGTTCACAAATGTTCTGTATGAGTAAGCCCATTTTAAGTAAATGTAATTTCTTTCAAAGATTAGATAAGGGATTGCAGAGTACTCAGGTACTCTGTTGCAGATATTGAACTCTACAAACTGTAGATTCTGTAGGTTCTGGGGATAATCAAACTTCTTTAGGTTTGTATGTATGGAAAACTATAATAAGTAGTGATGCTATTCAGCCTTAATCTTATGTCATTTTCCTTGTGCTTTCTTTATATAAACAGTTTCTCTGTGTTTTCACAGAAACAGAGAATTGTAGGGGTTAGAAGGGATCTCTGGAGATCATCTAGTCCAACCCTCCTGCTAAAGCAGGTTCATCTAGAGCAGGCTGGACAGGAACTCATCTAGGCGGGTTTTGAGTATCTCCAGAGAAGGAGATTCCAGAACCTCTCTGGGCAGGCTGTTCCAGTGCTCTGCCACCCTAAAAGTACAGCAGTTTTCCCTCTAACACAGCTTCATCTCTGTAGTTCTTGAAATTGCATCCTTCAAAGAGCTCTACAGCCTAATTCAGTTGAGTTGTTGATTTTGTTGAATCAGTTGTGCTCCAGAATTCACCTATCCTGGCCAGCACTGGTAAGTTTTCTGACATTGATTTCTCTGGAGGAGGACGACTCTTGCATCCTTATTCAACAGCACAAAACTAAACTGCAAGTGGGTTTTTATAGATTCTTGTTTTCTTTCTAAAAACCTGGATGTTTCTGTATATTTTTTTCCTAAACATCATTTTGATCTATTTGTCTTTCTTAGCTATTATAGATGGTTCTGACAGTCCCCAAAGTGTGGCTGTGGCTCAAGCAGACAGTTCCTGAGCTGGTAAAAGCTTTGATAGCAAGACTGAAAAGCTGAATGCGCCTTTGATTTGTTTTTCTCTTTTTCCTACCAAAACCAGTTAAGGATGTTCTCTGGACAACCTGCTTTGGAGACAAGTATATCAGTGATAAAAACTTACCTAGTCTGTATAATCTAATATTACCTTCTGAGGCAAGGAACTATGCCAGAGAGCATTTAGAGGGTTTTTATGGCATGCATAGTGTTTCATGTGTGAATGTTAGGAGCCTACTCACAAATACTCTATCCTCTGACATTACATTCCTAATTTAGCAAGATACTTAAGCACGTGTCTAACTATAAGCATGCAGTATAATACATGTGCTTACAGCTACCCAATATAACATCTTCCTAAGTGAAAGTCTGTATTATTATATCTGGTCTAAAGGACTAGTAAATGATTTAGTAAGGGCAATTTAGCACTCAATAACAAAATGTCTGAATTGTTAGCATGTTTTTTGTGTAAATAAATATTTTTGGCACTAATTTGATATTTAGAGTTATATGATATTTTAAAAGTTTATTTTTGATAAGTGAAAACATAGACTTTGTGTGGAAGCTTGATTAACATCAAAGAAAATTTCTACTCCTGACCAAAATGAGAGCATCAGTCTCCTGTCATAGCAAACAATGAGATGTCTAGAGCACCAAGCAGAGATACAAAGGATCCCAGCCCAAACCCCTGATCTAAATTTCACATTTGGAAGAGATTGAGACCTGTGTGAGCATGTTAGTAACCTGCCTGTAACTGTTTACTCTCCTGGTTTTTTTCCCTTTGTTCTCTAGTGGCAGAGGTTCCCTGTTTTCACTTGTTATTCAATAACACTCTTAGGTAAATCTCAGTTTCATGGGTTGAGAAAGCTGCTTCCTGCTCAGCTCTGGTTGGAAGGTGTGGCACAAACATTTATCTTTAAGCTCGATGAAGAAGTATTCATGCCTGCTGAATTTATTCATCCAACTTCATTATATTAGAAGCTGCTTCTTTCAGTGTCTCAGTGTATCCTTCTTGGAATTGCACCAGGAGACACAGGAACTGGGAAAATAAATCTGGATTAAAAGATGCAGTTATCTCCAACAGGAACATCATCAATCCTTATGCCACAGAAGAATCCTAAATCTCCAGTAGATTTAACACGGAATGGCAGTAATTCAGCAGAAGCCAGTGGCAACTGAGATCTGCCTGTAACACAGTCATCAGAGCATCCATCTATTGAGCTGATTATAACCTTTGGATCTATCTTTTTTACTTGTTTAGATGTTAAAACAAGTTGTCAGGTGGACTGTGCAATACATACATACTTTGAAACCAAACACATGAAGAGAACAGGCATCATTTTAGGTTGCTAGCACCAGTTTTTCCTTTTCTCATATAATTTCAAGAGAAACTTGATGATGTTGCTTAGGTGTATTTTATCTCCTTCTGCAAGTGTAGTTTTATGTGGACGACCCTGCAGAAGAGCAACTTCATGTGAAGTCAGGACTGTAAAATCAAGGAGTTCAGTAAATGTTTTTTTTCCAGGTAGGATTCATTCCCAGTCTCCATTTTTTATTTTGTTGTATCAATCAGCAATTTAGAGAATCTGTGTATGGCATCAAGATTGGCATCGATTTTCTTGTGTTCTGTGAGACAGTCATGAGCTCTGGGCTGTGCAGAGAGCAAACCTAAAGCACGAGGAAAATCATTGTCTAACTTCGTATGAGCACAGTTTAATTGTCTCACTTTCAGAAGCAGTGTTATCTGTCTGTTCCTGCAATACAGTAGCTCCAAGATGCTCCATAAAAGTTGTAGAAGATGACTTCAAAACAGATAAAAGAAAGTACTTTCCACTGCTAGCAGAGAACTTCTGGAGCTTGTTGGAATTTCAGGAAGTGGATGCATCTGCAGCATCTAAAAGGGGTTAAATAAGTTCCTGGGTAACAGGGTCATAAATGTTTCTAAATGGACTAGGCATGGACATGCCTTCTAACATCCCTAGCATGACCTTTCTACATACAGGGGAGTAGAGTGGAGTGAACTGCAGAAAACAGCCACGTGCACCTTAAAAAAAAAAAGCTTCTCCCTAAATAGCACCAGCACTGCTGGAGGGCAGATTTCTGGTCTGAGGCAGTAGGGCATTCCTTCATTATCACGAAGCAGAGATCTGGAAATCCTATCCATAGCAAAAATGTGTGATTTATGAATAATAAAGAAGTCTTACACAACCTGGGCAAGAGTAATTGACCTTAAGTAAACAAAAATTCGCATTTGGTGCTTGGTAGCAGTGCTTACTGACCACAGGAAAAGTGGGAACTAAGGGCATTCTCCTGCCTGGGTCTCAATCTGAATGTAATGATCTTCCTGCCGTGAGGTTGGCTATGCTTACCAGTAGATTTAAGGTTGAGCAGTTCTGCTCCCTGCTTTTCTTCTTGATGCAAGAATAGCAGTACTCACACAGTTGTTCAGCCTGTATTATTTGTAGCGTGACTAGCTTGAGAGTCTCTCTTTTCTTTATGAAGCTTTTCAACACGCTTAAGCTTTGCTTGGAGACAGGACACTGGATGAGAGGGACCTCTAATCCAATCCAGTCTGGCAATTCTATCAGTGTCTCAGAGATCCTACTGTATCACTCATTTATCAGCTGTACGAGAACTTAACCTAAATGACATATGGAAATGTACTGGGCAGAAAATCTGATTAAATTCAACATATTCTCCTAAATTAACCTCTACTGTATAGCCATCTGATGAGAATATGAAAACTTCTTCTGAAACTTTTTTGTTTCTGATTTTTCTGTTGTATTCCCTAGCAATTTTAAACATTTATTTTAAATGCCTTTTTTACTCCACATATACTTTGGGGTTTTTTCTTTCTCTCCAAAGCTTTGGTGGTGTTGTCCCCCCAAGATCATTTCCTCATATCCTATTACCTCCAATTTTGATCAGCTAACTGAGGAATCATAACTTGGACCTGAGAAAGGACATTTGAGATGGTTGAATCCACAGACAGGATAGTATTGTGCCCTCGGTAAAGTCATTTCAAGAGAGGGCATCATACTGCTAGCAAACATGTTAGGATTAAGAAGAGCTCAACAGACAAAAAGAAATGCAATTCATAGCTCGTGAAGCACATGATCAGGGTAACATTCGCCACGAGGAGAGTGAAAACATATATACTCCTCAGAAGTATACAGCTGGGTCTTAAAAGGACTTTGTAAGGACAAGCAAATTATTGAAGACTGCTCAGGTACCGCATGGGGCATAGTGATCTACTCAAAATGGAAGCATTTTAATTATTGCAAGGAAAAGTCATAGCAAATATGTTAGCTAATATTGAATCCTAAAAGCTGAGGTAAGATCACCTGAATTGTCAGGCATTTTGAAAAAACAAACAAACATAAAACAGTACAACACACTATCAGGTTATTTTTTTTCTTCCAGGTAGGCTTGCCCTTGCATGTAGTTCCCAGTTCTCTCCTGGAACAATTCTTATTTTCGTACTTAATAATTTCCACAAATTTATTTTCCCTCATTCAGTCATGCTCTTTTCCTTTTTATATCTATATATACTTATCTTGCATCTCTGGCC